>JAJEKB010019994.1:57654-100593 GCA_022393335.1 Macrotrachela quadricornifera
TTTCTCCACTACTGTATTGGAAAAACATCCTGTTGTTCGGGCCGATTTGGGATTACCAAGGGTGCTCTACAAAAGTTCTCATAGAATCTCCTACGGGTACCCCTACAGTATACCACTTGAGGACCGATGGGTACCCCCATAGTATACCATAGCACATCAGGCTTTCTGCGGTGATGGTTTTTTGACTCTGACACAAACCCGCAGACAGACAAACTATTTTTTTCATATGATCCTCACTACAGTCGAGGGAATAGCTGCTTGAAAAACTTTGCATCTGTTGAGCATAGCTTTCCGAGATTTGCGTGTTTCCGTATGAGTACTTAAAAATTCATTTATTGTTACAGTTCGTGTTCTCTAAAAATTTTTAGTTATTAAATGGAAATAATCAAGAAAATGTTGATTTTCTGTTACCATGCACCAATTTTCTTAACCCTTTCAGGACGGAGTAGTTTTTTTAGAAATATATAGCGATTACACTTTTTAAAGCTTAATAATCATATCTTTTGTGTAAAGTTATTAGAATTCTTTCAGCGTATGATAATCACAGAAACACTTCGTAATACATAACACAACATTACAGTTTGCACATTCATATCTAGTGTTTGATCCTTGTTTTGGTCGCTTGAGAGTCGTGAAGCATACAGCTCATCGTCGTCTTCCATCGTTAATTAATGATGGAAAGTGGCGAAACGCCAGTCTTAGTGGATTTTTCACACAAGACCGGATGCCTCTTGTACCTCGTTGACTTCCATATTTGACAAAGATTTGTTGTATTACGTGTAGACGAAATTAAAACCATTGTCAGAATTTTTGTCACTTTCGATATCCAGATTGTAGAGAATCTCATCAACTTTCATGCTTTCGTTAACTCTGGTGAAAACCATAATTTCAGAGACGAAACGGATGTAATTTAAAAGTATGTATAAGTCATACCACACGAGCATTGATATCAGCTATGCGTGCTACATGTCTTTTTTTATCAGCTGGCTTAAATAAGCATGTATCAACAAAACATCATAGACATGTGGCAGCAAAAGAGAAAAAATCAGTATGGTGTATTGCCTTTGATTGTCGTGTGGAGTGTAAAGAACAAAATAGTGAATCACACTCTGACTACACGCAGCTATTTTTACTCTTCAATGCATACTATGCACACTTATTTGAAGAAAATGTCCATGACGTATATATGCGCCTTCCGTCTCGAAAGGGTTAATTGTGCGTTTTCTTGTTTAATCGTTTGTAAAGAGGGCTGTGCAAATACATAGCGACTTTGTAAAGTGAAAAAAAGCTTAAAATCCAAACCTCGTAAAGTGAACTTTGAGTGATGTAAAGTCAAAGATGTCTAGTGTTCGCGTTCTGCGGTACCATCACGTATAGAGCTGTGTTGTATTCGTGGTCCGCTGGACGGTCAGATAGACGGATTCGTTGCTTTCGCGTTCCATGATAGACGCATATAGTGAGATGTTTTGTCGTCGTGTGGCGTGACACGTGATATAGAGAAATGTATTCTCTTCGTGTTCCGAGACACGGTGAAATAGAGAGATGTCTCATGTTCCTACTCCGTACCACTTTCGCATTGTGAAATCTCTGGTGTTCGTCTGTCGTAACATTCTCACCTAGAGAGATGTGTTATGTTTGTGTTTGGTCGCAAGGTGATATCGCGAATTTATTCTGTGCTTATTCTGTGGCACCCTCACCGAGTCGCGGACATTTCACACCAGGTTATTCTGAACACCCGGTCAGATATTCGGAGTTAGGAATGAGTTTTTATCCTGGACAACTTTCATTACGAACACCCTGTTTTTTTCCTTATGTCGAGAGATCGTAACAAACATCTAATTCCGAACCTACTGCTTTATTCCTTATGTCGAGAGATTGTAACGAACATCTGCTACCGGAAATCGTAATCAAAAGGTGATGCGAAATGTCTGTTTCCTCCCTCACCTAGAGGGATGTGTTGCGTTCTTGTTCAGGGGCACCCTCGAAGGCATACCGGGATTTATTTTTTTGGGATTTATTTCTTCTGCGGGATTTATTAGGATTTATTTATTTATTAAAGATTTAGTAAGACTATATAGCTGTGCTAGTATTTCAGCGCACCCTCACTCTCGCCACCCACCCCTCGCACTTGCCCCTACCCTCACTTAGTTTTCGCCCTCACCCTCAGTAGGAGTTATGTGGAATTTATTTTAAGATGTATGGGGATTTATTAAAAAATCCGAATAAATCCAAAAAAAATAGATCCCGGTACCTGTTGGCACCCTCACATCGGGAAATGTGTTTCGTTCATGTTTCAGTGGCACCCTCACTTAGAGATATGTGTTGTGTTCGTGTTCCGTGGCACCTCGACCTAAAGAGATGTGCCGTGTTCGTGTTCCGTCGCATCCTCATATCACAAGATATGTTGTGTTCGTGTGCAGTTCCACTCTCACATAGCCCGATATATAGTCATAATCTACCATTATATTCTCGCTGTTAGGGATCTGCTCTTTACATGTTCACCAGTACGGGTCAAAAAAAAAGTGAGCTCGAAATTTCTAGTTGACCTACTTCTTTTGTTTAGTAAATTTCAGCTGTATACTCTGACTTTGATTCTTATAACTGCCACCAGACGATTGAGCATAGCTTAAAGTTCATCTTCAAATCCTCATAAACCACGAACTCTTAATTTCAAACGAAAATTATGATAAACACTAGAAGTGCGTAAACTTGAAATTTCGAGCTTACTTTTTTTGACCACCGGCACGCTAGCTGAGACTGATATATTACATTGGTATACCGTGGAAATCCAAAAAACCGACATACAGTAAAGTGTATCGTTATCTTCTTTATGCGCGACCCCCAACATTGAATACATGTGTGTTGGAGGTTATTAATATTTCGCACATTTTTAACGAAACGAAATTGAAACGCATGATTACTATCCTCGAATAATTTTGTAAGGTCGATACAACGCGCGTGATATTGTACACTAGATAGAGTGCATGCCATGAAAAATTGTCCTTTCCTATCCTTTCTCTTCATGAATGATGTCAAATGAGACAACAAGATTCCAGTTCTTAGCTTTTTTTCACTTTACATGATCTGAAACTGACTTTAAATAGTATGAAATTGGCTTTACAAAGTCGCTATGTATTTGCGCAGCTCTGTTCAATATACCATCAAGATGATGAGTTTTCGGCGGAACAATAGATTCAAGAAAAGATTAAAACAATTTTTACTTGATCTTTTATAAACTTTAATGTTTGTAAGCCAGCTTGTCATGTATCAGATAAAGACTCATTCATGGTTTTTTTAGAAGCCTATCGATAATATCGTGCATGGGCAAGCCACTTTTCCAACCTCGTTCGAACATATCAAATACAAGATCATCAATTTTGTTGAACTTTTGCTTCTTCGTTCCATGTTTCTCAAGATAATGACATAATCGTCCAAGATAGTTTTGGTGCGGGATGTGTCGAAAGTGATGTTTTTCTGTTTTCCAGTCGTTGGATTGATCTCATCATAGAAACTGACTGCCTTGGTCGTGTAATCAAGTGAAAATTCTTTGTGCAACGCCGTCTCCTCGACCTTTTCGTTGCCATTCCAATCTGGACGAACACACCTTTAGCTTTGTCTTCATGTTCGTACTCTATCTCATTGATCAATTCGCCGTCAACCGAGGGTGGGTGAGGG
Source organism: Macrotrachela quadricornifera (assembly GCA_022393335.1). Classification (NCBI taxonomy): domain Eukaryota; kingdom Metazoa; phylum Rotifera; class Eurotatoria; order Philodinida; family Philodinidae; genus Macrotrachela; species Macrotrachela quadricornifera. Next base: position 61,330 of record JAJEKB010019994.1, read on the forward strand.
TTGTTTTGAGTTTGAAGCAGTACAAATAACTATTGGTAATCGTTTCAAGTACACCGCATAGCATCTCAACTACTTCACATTCACGATTTGTGATAGCAGTGGTGGTCGAAATGTTCGAAAGAGTGGAAGACAATGAGTTCGATATTCAATCAGCGAAAACCTTCACAACATTTGCTAGATGGATCATTTCGAAGTATAGATCAGAAAAACTGATATCAACTGCTTGCTTATATCTCACTTGTATATTGTATATAATTGAATGAAAAGAAGAACGGTGGTGCAGCGCAAATTAAATATAAAAGAGAACAGAAGGAGAACGAAACTAGAAGAGTGTGGTAGAAAGAATGTGGGTATTCTCTTTCTCGTAGAGAAGAATCTAGGAAGAATACATGGTTTGTTTGTTTGCTTGTATGTCCGCACCTCACTGATTGGTACCAACGTTTCCAATGGAAATATTAAACAAAATCTATCTGTACATTTACGCTTCTGAGAGTAAAATGTATATGTACACTTTGATTTTAGAAACAAAATGTACAACGTGTACTGGAAAAGTTTTATAATATAGAAAAAACAATGACTGTTATTTTTGTTCATAAATAATATCAAGCAATACCAAGCATATAAATATTATATTTTTACGTTTTACCGTTCTTGTTCTCGATCTACAGTAGACGATAAAAGTCTTCACCCTAGACGGAAACTATCTAAACAAGGGTGTTGGTTTGAAACTCGTGTTAAGGTAAGAGCTTGAGTCTTTCTCCCTTACTGAAGCCGAAATGGGAACCGGAATGTTAAGCACGGAATATTCAACACAGGAATGTTAAGCACAAGGAAATTTCAGCACGAAAAAGTTGAAAACGACAATTAGAGCGTAATGAATAATAACCCTCTGGAAAAATCTACTGCAAAACTTGGAGAGGTCTTACAATTATAAGAAGATTTCAAAAGATTTTTACATGAAGTTAGAGAAATAATCATTATTACTATGTTTTAAGAGTATCAAATTCACGTATAAACCATTTCTTACAGTCAGTCAAACCTGCAAAGTATCTTCTCATGACTTCGATCGTGCTTTCGAGAAAAGCATTAAGCAGTTTTATAATAGCCCTATATCAAATCGCAAACACTTGAAGTCATGAGAAGATACTTTGCAGGTTTGACTGACTGTAAGAAATGGTTTATACGTGAATTTGATACTCTTAAAACATAGTAATAATGATTATTTCTCTAACTTCATGTAAAAATCTTTTGAAATCTTCTTATAATTGTAAGACCTCTCCAAGTTTTGCAGTAGATTTTTCCAGAGGGTTATTATTCATTACGCTCTAATTGTCGTTTTCAACTTTTTCGTGCTGATTATTCCGTGTGCTTAACATTCCTGTGTTGAATATTTCGTGCTGAAAATTCCCGTGCTTAACATTCACCAACCCAGCCGAAATACTAGGTCAACATCAAGGATATTTTCTTACAATTTTTGACGAAATTATGTAATATTTGAAGGAAATACTGGTACTTCTTGATTCGTCGAATTAAAGATAATATTTTTTGTGCAAGAGGTAGTTCTGATAATGGTGTGTCTATGCCAGAAAGGTCACTCTGATATATCGTACCCTTATGACTTTCCTAGAGATGATGGTCCAAAGGTATAGAATTATATGAATCTCTATTTCTTGACAGGCTATAATTCTAGAAATTTTTGTATAGATTGGCACATATGTATGCAGTCTAGAATAAAATTTTCAGGCCGGATGGTTGAGCCTAGGTTGAGATTTGAATCAAATAATGGTAGAGTTGCAATATGCCAGTTCCACGCACAAACACGATACATGTCAAAACTTAACTAAAACACGTCAATTTGTTGTGAAAATTTTACTGAAGGTAGGTCAAGATCCAGGCTCTCTAAGAATAAATCGAACGGCATTGCATCTTTTTTCAAGACCGAAATAACGCCATAAGGAAAAATTCTTGGAGTTGACTGATATCTCAGCTTCAGTAAGAGGGCAAGATTCGGACTCTTGCTTATGATCATGATTCGTCAAGTTCTTACTTTGATACAAATTTCAAAGCAAATAATCCTGGTTCAGATAGTTTCCACCTAGGGTGAAGACTTTTATCGTTTACTGTATATTCAAAATCAAACACTGATATTTTTTTAATGTACACGATAAATTTTTTAACAAGATGTACCATGTACACTTTGTTTTTTTCTGAACAAAATGTAAATCAGAGTGTACATGACAAACCAGTAGGTGTACTGTACATTTTGCTCCTGATGTGTACATCTGCCATTGGAAACACTGCCCCATCTCTTCGCATAAATCGAAGCTTCACTCAAACTCGTATAACTCTAGTTTTCAATGGTTTTCTTGCTAAGTACTTTAATCTTGTCATTGATTGCGGGACATTTACTAAAATCAGTGAAAAGAAAAAATTTGCATTTAGATAAATGTTATTTTAAATTCAACGCAAGAGACAGTATCCAAATCGAACTAATCCCATTTCTTTCATCTCAATATTCGATTCGTTGAATCCGAATACCATTTTTTTAAACAGTTTATTACAAGTAAATTATTCTTATATAGGTATATAATATTTGGTCTTTTATTTGAAAAAAAGCTCGAATATGATGATATATTTAAAAAAAAATAATTTTCTAGTAATCGAAACATGTTTGAATTTTGATTAATACTTTGTTAATCAGAGATAAGTACTGATTTGTTCTCTTTCTTATTTTCAACAACAAATCTGGCATAATCATAGGTTGCAGCATGTTCAAATGCTGTACAACGTTCTGTAAATAATGAATCAATTGGAATCATTCCTAAAACATATTGATTATATATATCCAATGATTACAATTGAAATAAGTTTACACATACTAAAAATGCCTGATATTGTTGCTTTGTTACTTGATACTCCACGTTGTCGTTTCATGTATCGTCTTATTTTAACATATAGATATCGTCCGATGATAAGTAAATAGGAGAAAAAAATAATTGGAGATGCAGGTAAAACCGGTTTTTCAAAATATTCCTGAATAAAAGTATATCGTTGATAACGCCAAAAATATTTTGTATTATTTTCAACTTTATTTATAGTAGTACTAAATAAATCTATCGATTATAAATCAAAGAATTATCAAAACTTTATCTACATACGTAAATACAGCAATAAGCAGATTAAGAAGAAGAATATTAATGAATAACATGTGAAATGCAAATAAAACATGAGTTGCAATTGCTTCTGCAACTAAATTTGAACTACTATTAGAAATTAAGTCTATAATAAAAGGATACACTATTCAAAAGAGAAATTTTTAATTCAATATTATTACCATCAAGTTGTTTTCTCTCGTCACCAATCTCTGAATACAAAAACCAATAGGGTGCATAGAATATATTACTAAAAATGCTTGCAGCCGTAAATTGAATTTCATCGTGTTTGAACATCGCACGAGATACAACTCCATAAGCCGATATACAAATAAATGCCACATATAGAAAACTAGACAAATCACGAAGCTAGACAATAATAAAAAAAACCGTTTTTTATGATAATATTGTTGCATAGATTGAAACAAAATTTAATCTTTTATTTTTATTTACCATATTTTGAACCATGAACACTTTGGGTCCAAGAATCTTGACTGCACTAATAAACTTCAATGATATTAAGTACCAGAATTCAAGATCAAGAGCCAAAAGAATTCTAAAAAATAGATCGTATAGTTTAATATTCAGATTTAAATGAAAAAATAATAGATAACAGATTCTTGAAATTCAATAAATCCCTATAAAAGTTATTGCTAATTATCTATTTTCGAGACTTTCAAGATGTAATAGAACAATCAACTAGAAATGCAATAGTTTTCAAAATATCCGTAAAAGTATTTTACATGGTCTCATATGAAAAAGCTCGACTTTCGTTAAATTAGCTGATTATAATATGTATTGAAACAAATCATCTCTTTTTTAGATGTTTTCATTAAATAATTTTGACATATTTTAGAAAGAAACACATAACTATAAATCTGCCTTAGTCTATTTGAGATAATTTATGTTTAATTCTCCTATATTTTAATGATTCCTAACAGATATCGGTAAATCCTATTGTAAAGATTTAATAAGAATCATTGAATTTTGACGAGTCTGGATTTCATTTTTCTTATATATAAATTTAACCTAGCAGCCGTCAAATAGTCCGATTCGTTGCCGCGAACATGCCATATAATAATTCCGGTATAGAACAAGGAATATGGAGTCGCTTTAAGACATAGTCGAAGTGCCCATGATGTCCATGAATGTGATTCACCTTCGCGCATATGCGTTATATAGTAGAATATTGTCTGAAATAAAAGAACAATTATAAATACAAACATAATTGATCTAAATCTTAATCATACTCTTCGCACGTCTTCAACAAGCATAACTGAAATCGTAATGATAGTATAAATTTCTGTCCAATCCATTTGATCTGATGTATTAAATTTGAATAGGATCATATAACTGAATACTAAGAGAAACCATATATAACTTGCCTATACATATCAAATAGTAAATCAAGAATATTATATATGAATAATAAAAAACTTACAAAATGATAGCACATTTTCACCATAGGACTCTGATGAAAATGTTTAAACTTTTTGACATAACACTGCCAAGTACAATTAGGTGATTTTGTGTAACGTGTCCAATAGTTCACACCTGCATACGACAGTTGAGTACTAAATATTGTAAAAATTTGAAATGATTCCGATTTATCGAACAGTACATACCTATGAACTGTTTTTTCACGTACTGGAAGTGTTGATGTTAAAGGAAATACTTTATTGGTTTTTGAAAACTAATAAGAATATTGATAGAGATAGATATTTCCAAAGATTTTCTTTCAATACTCACATTAGAATGAATATGCAAAGTTTTGTTTGGTATATTTATTAGATCTTCATCTTCTGCAAGTCTATATGAAAGAAGCCATGGAGCAAATAAACCAAATGTAACAAGTGATGCTGCAATTTTTAAAGCTCCAAAAAATGATTTATCTGCATGAGCAAGTTTGTTAAACCAAATACGATTGAGAACTTGATTAAAACAATCTGTATTAATGAAATGTGAACAACGAGATGAAATAGCTACCTAAAAACTGTAAATGTATGTACATTATAAAAGGAATTAATATGTTTACCTGCATACAAGTTATTTTACCAAATAATGGTAATTCACGAATAATAACTTCACAAGCCTTACGTTCACTTTTTAAATAACAAGTATTAATACAATCTCTAGCATATATTTCAAGATTAAGTGCTTGTTGTTTATAAAAATGACGTTTATCTGTAGTAGTTGCCTTTTGAGCACGTTTCTTTAATATAGCTGAACAAGTAAGTGCTGCACAAATACGAGGTTGAAGATGTAAAATAAGTACTCGAACCATATCAATTCGATCGGTAAATACAGCCCAATATAGAAGATTGCGTAACATGACTTGTTTGCCTTCTTCAGCTAATCTACCGTCATTTATTTGTTCTGTTAGTCGCTCATCGATAGAAAATAATGGATTATGTTCGACAGCTTTATGTATAACATCACGACTATTTGCTTTTAATTTATCTCCTTTTGGTGCACAACATGATGGATAACACCAACATAGATGACGTTTGACTGAACGTAAAGTTGTAACAATTTCTGTTTTTAATCGTTCTAAAAATGTTTCAGTTCGGAATAGTGGTAACATAAAATTTCCAATCCATGTTCGATATAATGTATCCAATTGATCTTTTGTATGAGGAGGAAAAGCCACTGATCTGTAATGGCTACTTAAACTCTAAATATAACATAAACTTAAATTTCAAAGTTGGATGAGATCATATTATTAGTGTCAAATGTGAAGTTTTTGAATTACAATCGGAGCTGAAATCAAACATGAACGAATATTATCCAATAAAAAATTAATGCGGTTCAAGACCTGATGATTGATGATCCACATATTAGCATTGATTATATTGTTACCGGCTTGAAAATCTCACATTCTCGAATCTTTGACAATGATACCTGACGACTATTTGATATAGTCACAGTGGATGAAAATTAGTTTTATTTTAGAAACAGCTGATCAAAGCAAGAGTCTAAAGTTTGGTTAATGTCAGAAAAAAATGCTCCAATTTAAATTAGACAATAACCATTCGAAGAAAATCAATGCTCGTCATTTTTTTCATGGCAAAAATAGGCCAATACTTATTCATCATGAACAGTAGATCAGGATAAGACCCGATCTCATATAAACGATATTGCAGTTAATTATCTTCAAGATGAAGAAATCAAAATTATGTCACATTTGATATTCAACGTGTCGCAAGCTGCCCTATAGAAGACAATATGTGATATTTAAAATTCCTTTTCATTATGTCTAGTAACTGAACAAGGCCTATGAATGATTAAACAGATAAGTTCATCATCCTTTCTGCCGTATCATTACTGATTGACGTTATTGTTTTCAACTGTGCTTTTTCCAAAAAATGTTGAAATGTATACTGACCTGAGTGTTAGAGAATGCTTCTTGATATAATTGAAAGATGAAACTTAAGCCTTGTTCATCAAGATTACGTTGATTTTGATACTCTAATATAGTATTCTCTGTTTCTATGGGAAGATCTGTCAGCATTCCATGTGATAATTTGCTTTTCTCCTTTTTATAAACTTGTTCGAGAAGAGGATATATTTGTCGTGGATCGTAGTTAATTCGAAGAAAGAAATCAATGAAAGCTGGTCGATTCTCATCAAGAGCTTGTTTGAAAAGTATTGCTATTAATTCTGGTTTCTATAAAATATATCAATCGATTTATAGATTATTCAATATATATGTGTAACTCACATTGACATATTGTAATTCTTCTAATAGATCTGCTGCTTGATCGAAACAATTCCATCTGATTGCTAATTTAAGTAAATGCATTTTTTGAGAATCTTGATCATTGATATCTAATCTATCTCTTGACAAATTATGTTCGCATTCATCTGTCTGAGCATAATGTGCTGATAAGTAAAAAAGAACATTTATTTATTCTATACAATTTATAAGAATATATATATCTAACCTTTAAAAATAGCATGTAAAATAGTTTGTTTTAAATTGAGTTCGCTATTAATACGATATACAGTAAGATACATTCGTCTGCTTGGTTGCATTATCTCTCTGATCTGAGCTATCTGTTTATCACGTTGTTCTTTTGTTCTTATACGCATAGGAAAACGTCGAAGATTATGTTCAATTTCATTTATTTCTGGTAGTCTATAGTCAAGAATCTATTAGATTAATATTATAAAAACAAAACAATTATTTAGTCTTTTACAAAGTTTTAAAGTATAGAAAATGTTAATAGCATGAATCTATTATTGAAATGAAAGGGAAAAAAATTTATAAAAAGAGTAACCTGGCTGGAGTACAGTCATCCTTTCCTGTGAGCTCCATCAAACTCGCTATGATATCAGCCATTTTGCCACTACCCTAGAACAAAACAGAAAAAAAAATCTATATATTCATAAAATTGAGTCAATACTTGAATCAAAACAACAGGACGTCCACATCGAATATCGTTTAAAATGGCTAGACAAGGATTAATACCACCTTCAACCATAATAGTAACTCCAAAACCTATTTTCTAATGATAATAGATAAACGTAATATACATTTCGAAACTTACATTTATCTGTAGTACAAGCATGTGTAACAAAATCAGAACGTTGCATTTCTTTTGGATAGTTAGTGATCTTTACAAATTCAGTCTGTTCGGTTGTTGATGGACCTATTCATGTATAGAGTATTATAAATATTAAAAAGAACAAACGAAATAGAATCACACATCCATAGATCTATTAAAAAGGTAAGTAGTTACCCTAGTCGAACATCTTGTAAGCAAGATCTTGATCAAGATCTTGGGTACAGATAAGTAAAAAGATCTTAGAAATTTAGGTACAAGATAACGAGATTATCTTGTACCAAGATCTTGTCAAAGATCTTAAATGTAGCTCTTATATGATCTTGTTTAACATATCTATGGCCCAAATATGATCACTAAAACTGACCTATGAATGTCGGTAAATACTGGTAAAATATTTGATCTGATGTAAAATTTCACGCTGAATCTGAATCTTAAGTTAGATTAATGATAAATACATAGGAAGTCCAGTCAGTGGACAATAGTCATTTCGAAGAATTTTCAGAATCAATGCTTTCATCATCAATTTGGAACAGAGAACATGTTTTCTTGAATAGTCTGGCAAAATCTAGTTTCACAAGCGGAAAAATAAGTTTAAAGATATATTACAAAATCAAGATCTTGAATGTAGATTAGTCGTTTTCTTGTATGATAAGCGTATATATTGATCTGTTCCCAAGATCTTAGCCCAAGATAATGCCACTATCTTGTACAGAGATTTTCAAGATCTTTTTACATATCTGTACCCAAGATCTTGGCCAAGATCTTAACACAAGATATTAAGATCTTGGTACAAGATTCAAGATCTTGCTTACAAGATGTTTCACTAGGGATACTGAAACTTAATTTATTTCAATTATTTAAAATGATAATTACCTCGTTGATGATTGTCTGAATTTGAATATTTTCCATCGTCCAAAAGGAAAAAATGTGTATGATTTTTTTCTAATGCATGAGTGTCGTTGTCGTTGAAAGAAAATGGAATATTGCTTTCAATTGTCTTTTGCTAATTCAACATTAAATTCAGAAGAATATATCATAAATATGATTGGTTAATGAATTATGTATGAAATAGAGTAAAAACCCATTTGTCTTATAATGATACTAGTTTTGAAATAACTTGAAAAGAAAAAAAGGTATAGAGATGCGATTTTATTTATGAAACAAAAGAGACTTCGGTGCATATATCTATATATAAATTATAGATCAAATAAGATTACTCAAATAGTAAGCATGATGAGTTTTTGTGAGACTATCTCTATTCGAAAAAGGAAAAGAATATAGACACGCATTATTATAAAAAATGTATGATGATGTTTATCATACTCAAAAACCTGATTCTAAATTGAAATCTCTAACAACTAAAAGTATATCATTGCTATATGATTTAAAGGACGATCAATGTTCTTTTCCGACATCTAAAATCTCTTTGTTTTTCATGCTGGAATCAATTCATGTGTGACTTATAATGATGTTCGAAAGTTTGATTTTGTGATAGCTCTCAATCAGAATTTAATATAGGACTGTAAAGATCTTTAATGAAATCTTGACAATATAAAAATGTGAAAGAATTTTTCTCATTTTCCTAATTCTAAAAATAAGTTTAATATAATACCTCTCCATTTAATCCGAGTACCATAGTTCTTGTCTTTTCAGTAATATTTCCCCACCATGCCATACCAATAAGAGTTAGAGATTGTGTTTCATATGTCAATGCTTTAAGACGAGCAATACCTTCTCCAATTAATTTTGCTGCTCCATTATTAAGACCTGATGTAATAATCCATGTTCCTAATTAATAAATATTTAATTTAAAAATTTAAATAAAATGTCTAACCTGGTGTAATAGCAGCTTCAGCCATACTTGCCATAAATTCTTTTTCAATATTTTCATCCATTGTAAAATATTTTCTTCCACCATAAATACTAATAATTAATTTTGGTTTTCCATTAACATTGGTCATTAATTCATACATAGCTTCAATATCATTTCGATTTTCACAAGAACAACGTAAAAACTAAATTAAATTTCTTAGATAAAAATTTTTTTACTATGTATTACTTTTTGAAATGGAAGAGAACAGTAGATAAGATTTTGTAAATTTTTTGTATGATCTTTAACATTCCATTCTTCAAATTTTGGTCTTTGTTTTGAAATATCTCCAGTAAAACTATGATGACGAATAGGACGTTGACAACCACATTTTTCATTATCCGAAACTTGTTCGACATGTTTATTATATACTGTGCATTGATGTGATGTAAGTCGATTTTGTTCAATTAATTTCTTTATAGTCTTTGTCCAACGATCTTCTTTTTCATTTTCAACCATTTATCGAATTTAAAACTATTTATAATCTATTTGAAAATTTGTCAATTCATTCACTTGTGTTCTTTTGAGTAAAAAAGAAGGTAGCTTTTTTTTCTCTTTTATTGATGTGAAAAGAATTGGTTGTCAAGCGAGTCTTTTTGTCCATGTGCTCAACAAGTAAAGGAAAAATAAATATAAAAGAAAAAAAAGAATCGATTTTTCTTTCGTTTTACATTCATCTAGAAAAACGAACTTTTATCGTCCTTTTTTTTTCTTTTTTAAAAAAAGAATAAAGTTGAATAAGTAAAATAAAAATAAAAATTCTTGTTATATGCATACCATTATTAGCATCATGTCGAGATTGACACTTTAACCCTTTGGGAACGGTTGGTCCCTTAAGGAGCTATGATAATTCTCTGCTATTTGAATACACAAAGATTCTTATATGAGATTAGTTTTTTGGTAAATCATTTATTAGAGACTTTTTTGATACAAGTAACGTTCATCTGAGAACTCACTCAGTTCTTTCTCGTAGAAATCATGTTTTTGAGACTATCAGCAAATCATTTATCTTGTTAAATTAATTGATAGATAATAAGAAGTAACGTCAGATACGCATCAGAGGTGAGCACAGATCGACTTTTTCTGTTCTGGCGGATGCTCAATTCTGATACGTACTGTCCACTCCTGATTAGTTTTGGCCAAATTTCAAAGAAAACGATTAAGAATTAAACACTTAATAATTAATTGTTAACTAACTAATGAAAGTTAACCTTACATTTCAATTCTCTATTCTTTCCTGTTTCAATCTTAAAATGATTTGATTAAATAATGGAATCTTGTTTGTCTTTTTTTTCTATTACGATTGTCTCACTGTTAGCTATTTTTCATTTACTCTTAGATGATTTTTATATGTGTATCCATTTCTTCTTGCTTAAAGATATTTTTTACATGTAGAGCTCAGAGATGTCCATCGCGCCGCGGCAGCGGCAGATTTTCAGCCGCGATGGACATCTCTGGTAGAGCTCTAATGAATGTTAAAAGTTTCAATAAATAACACAAAACGTGTCGGAAAAAAATAAAAACTCTGCATTGTTATCATTCATTTATATTTTTTTATAGATTTATTTTCAATTTATTTGTCGATTTGATCGATTGCCGAAGAGCGAGCACAAATTTGGATTCGCAATTTGCAATATTTTGAGTTTAAATTATCATAAGAATTCATGAAAATATGCGGTGAACAACATAATGATGCACAAATTGTTTGAAAAAAATATCGTTGCTCTTGATTAGTATTATTTCGATAGACGCCTTAGAACTGGCTCTTTCCAATGCTGAAATCTCAAGCTCTATAATATGAGAACATTTAGATTTCAAGCTTCGTAATCACTAACGCACATATTGGAATATCCTGCCATGCAAAAAAAACTTGTTTTTTGAAAATTTATAACTATTGAAACTCATTGAAAGAAATCTACGATGGATAAACAATTTTCAATTTTCTCATCTCATCGAGATGTTCAGATCGACATCTTGAAATATTCATTGAGTGATAGCTTAGGTTAAATGAGAAAACTTTTTGTCCAATGGAGAGTTGTGATGAGTACCTAACAATAACTGAAAATTTATAACCAGCTGGTATACAATGCCTTCAAAACCAGTATCTTTTTGTTTTATCGTATTATATATTATGAATCAAAAATAACATTTTTTTTATTATTATTCATCATAGAAAATCAAACAACGAAGTTCAACGCTTTTCTGTTCTTCATTTGGTGTGGAGTCATTGCTATTTTTAAAAGCTGTATGGAAAGCATATTGTGCAACATCAGGTTTAGTGTCAACTAGTTTAAAGATAAACATTTCATTGGATCGCATTTGGCTTAAATAGTACCATATGTGAGGATTTTGGTCATTGCGAGACAAAAGATAGGCTGTATAATCTGTATCGATCGTACGAAATGTATACGGCTGAATATCTTTGTTGATATCTATGGAACGATAATCACAAAGTGCCAATGGACTGTTTGTGATTGGATTAGGACCCAATGGGCGCCAGACATTGATCGCTTGTATTCGATTTTTCTTCGCTTTTTCTGCTTCTTCTGTGCCAAGGTGTTTTTCTACTAAGCCTTGAACTGCAATAGAATCGACATCGACGTGAGGATAAATAGCAGGATTTCCGTGAGTGTCATTACACTCTTCCTCAGCTAATAGTGAACTTCGAAAACGAAAACAATAATGATAAATAATTACACGAGATGCACCGAGTCGCTTCTTGAGAATATCACTGATTTCTTCGAAATAAGTTTTTTGTGCTTCACTATCGTTTTCAAATTCTTCCTGTATAGAGCCATTGTATTTAATCACTTCGAAGCCATTTGTATCAAGATTGGCACTTTCCTCTTTGCCTCGTAGGTCTTTGATGGTAACATGAATAGGTATCAGTACTAGATTGGATCTTAGTTTTGTAAATGTCGCTTGCGTTACAAACCAAGGAGGACATCCATCTGTCGTAGAAGTGAAATAATTAATCTCTTTAATGACGTTATCAGTCATTGTGATGAATTGATAACAGTTTGTGCTGATGTTATTATTAGGTCGGGATCAAATCTACTGTTTTATAAATACGACGAGATGATGACAGCGCTAGAGAAGAGAATAAGTGAAAATGTAGATGAAAGTATTATACAATAAGAGAAAGAGTGTGCAGTGACGTTATATAACAAGTAGCACTCATCCGATGGATTCGCTGGTTCTTTTTTGAAAGATAAAAATATATCGCTGTACTTGAAGCAAGAAATGATAATTTAAATCTAATTATAGTTATTCGATTGATACTATCACTTTTCATCGCACAGAGAGACTTATGGGTCCTTCACGTTTTCCTGAAAGACTTTCTCCCAGCTGAAGCTACAAATTCAGTTCTAAGTTGGTCATAATGGAAATGTTTTAGTTCATGACTTCTTATTATTGTCTGTTTTCGTCTCTAATAAAAACTCAGGTTACTGTACTACAAAAGCTATCTTGTAACGTCCTGATAAGAATATTTTCTTCCATTCGAATATAACTTTCAGTATTTCTATCAAACTTGCCTTTTAGATTGTAACATATGCATCTCTACAAGTTTTTTTCATACAAAATAAGAAGGTACAAAAATTAATCGAACATCTTTAGCTGAAATTAGTCGATGTAAACAGCCAAAAGAAAGCTTATCAAAACAGTATCGATTAATGACCATATAATTCAATAAAACACAATAGATATCACGCTTACGAACGATGCGCACGACGAAACTTGTGCACGGAACAGGAAATAGGAGTTTAGAACAAAATGACCCTTATCGCACGATTATTCTTACCCACATCTACACGTAGTTCCCTTAGAATCAGTGTTCACAAATATTTCCTTCCGAATTATTCAAAATTCTAGGGACCGATACTTTACCAATTTAACAGTTTTAGATGTTCTCTTCATCCCACTTTTTTATGTCTTTGTCAGTCAGTAAAAATAGTGTAGCCTCTAATAGTTCAGTTTTTAGTCTACATTCAAGAGAATGCCGAATATGTTGAGTATTGGTCCAACAGGATAATAATCCGCTATACAAAGTAATGCATAAATAGTAGGTTATGGATCGGCAGTAAACATCCATCATTTCGCTGGGATCTCGTGCAACATATCACTAGTAGATGAAACATTAGTGTTGAAGTTGTTGATACGAGTGTTGCACTCTTATATATTTCGTAGCGTAGTTGCAAATATCTTTCTCTTCGAAATAAACTAATAGATACGGAAGTCATATACAACTATCTGTCGAACTATAACAGAACATGATAAGAAATCGGAGAAATGCCTAATTTAAGTTCTAATATGAATGAAAATATCCAAAAATCCATCAGCAGCACCTCATAGGCCAAACGACAAAGAATAAAGTTTTTCTATTACTATAAATTATCACATACATAAGAACTTTCATGTCACTGTGGTAAAATTGTAAAACTTTGTTTTTGCTTTCTTGATGAGTTAGCAGCGGATATGAATTTGCACAAATTCAAAATTCATATCTCATATAGTTCAACAGGTATTGAGGTACAGAGATATAGACTTATAATGATGTACAAATATTGGGTTGCAACATACGTTCTGAGAATTTTTTTTTTATTCGACCATAATGATTTGACTGACAAAGAGAACATATGTAAGTTTACAGAGGAAGAGTTTCTCTATCCAGTGGTATACATATTATGAAACTTTGTTGTGCATCGTAAAAGAATATCTATATACACGATATTGGATATGTGTCTATCATGGGGTCAAATGTCAAAGTGTATGTAGAGGATTGCAGATGAGTAAATTTGTGACTGTATTGAAGATCATCAAGTGTCACCAACCTATATCTACTTTCACTACTCTCTACCTTTGACTCAATAACAGAGGCCCATCTGACATTATGTATATAGATTTTCTTTCACGGTACACAACAATCTTTGAGGGTGAGAGATGAGTTTCATGGGTCAAATTATTATAGACGAACGGAAAAAAACTCTCAGAATTTATGTTCCAACCCAGTATTAGATGTAGAGAGATATGAGAGATACAGAAGGGTTAGAGCTATGGAATGGACAAAAAAACTGTACCATCTGCAACCGGCTTTTGTTGAACATCACGCTTGCTTCACCTAAAATAACGACTTCTCCTTACCCGCGTCCACACTTGGGCCCTGGTCTCTACTCTAGAAAAGTCTATTCCCCTATCCACACTCTTTCTTACCCTTGCCAGTAGCCCCAAATACCTTTCAGTGGACTCTCACCCTCAAGACCTTGTTCCTGTTCCTACCCCCTGAAATATTTCCTCATCCTAACCTTTACTGGCATTCTTGCCACTAGCTCCAAAGAGTCTTCCAAAAGTACTTTTCCCCTATCTTCTGTACCTTTATGGCTCAAATGTTTTTATATTTGTATTTTGTTGCCAAGTGATACTGTTTTATAGAATTCCAATTTGCCATAAAATCGAAGTCTCAACATTAATTTTTACCAGTGATAAAAAACAGTTCCAATAACAGTTATCATCTATATTTGTGACAAAACTTTATCTTTTGCCGTTTGCTATAATCGGGTGCTGATTTCACTTTTGTTCCGATTAATTTTCAAATTAGTATTATGCAGTTGAAGCTTCATTCATATTCGAAATCAAATTAGGCAACTCATAGGAAATCGAAATTTACTCCAAGTTCGTGCACGAAAATTATTGCGATAGAAAAGATTAATAAATGAAGCTTACTTTAATCTTTCTCACAAATGCAACTATGTTTCTGTATAATTATCAGCCTTTCGCGAGAATATTGAAGGAAAAATACCTGTATTATTCATCAGCATTTGTTTTTAAACGACTTATAACAAAAACTTACTCGAATTTCTAATTGTAGCAACTGTTGATGTTTACAAGAATCTATAGAAAATAAAAGTGTCTGTATTTGATTCAGATTCAGAGACGTGAGCGTATAATGTATTGATGTTTGCTTGATGGATGGAGTATTTTTTTTAATTACTTATTGGTAGCTGAAGCAGCCGTTTTCATATATAACATGCTTGAATGATTTTATTACCGTGCCTTTTCCTTCAAACATAAATTGGAAAGAGAAGCAATTATCATCGCTCGTCAATAGTTTTGATTGATAGTTAATTATTGGTTATGCATATTATCATTCAAGCGGAGAAAGTTCGAAAAAATCAACTAAAGGTTATATCAGATAACTCTCCTTCGGACAAAGAAAGAGTCTATTTCTATTAGCTCGTTCTTCTCAATTATTTGCTATCATATCTTAATTTATATATCCACGGATAGATTCAAGTTAAACTGCAAATGTATATAAAGTGGCGGACAAAAGTTTAATGCACTCTTAATCTTTTATTAGTCTTTCTTGTTAAGTAATTCTTTAAAAAAACTCTTCCATACATCATTCGATGTAGAATTGAAAGGGCTACATTTTGGTAAAACGTACCTAAAGCCTCGACTGTTGGGAGGATCATATGAAAAAAATAAAGTTTGTATGTATGTATATGGCTGTCAGGGTCAAAAGAACGTCGTCTAAAAGGTTAATGGGCACTTGTCTTCCACATGCACTTCCTGTAAAGTTTGACCACGGTTTCTGACGTCGAAGAATCGATTAGTACTATTAGTTTTTCAATTTTTTCAAATAATTTCTATTGCTGAAAGAAGAGTTTTTTTTAACCCTTCGGGGACCGTGGCCGTATATTTACGGCCTTGACGTTTCACTTCGAAAAATAAGTTGTTAGGTACACTTAAACGAAGTTTTTATTACAGATTTTTTTTTCTTTATATCCGGATACGTACCCAGGCGTTATGGATTGATATATCTTCAGTGCATAGAGTTTATTGTATCCCGTCATCTTTTATTTACATGTAACGTCCTCTATCAGAAGACACTATCACTGATTTTTACGGGACGTGCTATTCAGTTTGCGATGATTCAGTCATATAGGAATATGAAAAGTTGGTATTTTTTTCAATAAGTGCTAAAATCGAGTACAATCAGACTCTATAGCGCACGTGCGTCGTTCAGTTTGTTTGAAATAATTAGACACTTATACTGGAATATTAATTTCACTCCGAAACTTTTTAAAATTGGTATGGCGTCCATTCGGACTCGTCTAGTGAGCAAGAATACCAAAGTAACGAATCACATAGTGATGAAGAGGAAGGTGAAGACGAAAAAGAGATGCAAGATATGAAAGAATCTTATGTAGGACGAACTTGGAGAAGTGATCAATTTTAACCCAAACTATTTAAATTTGACTCAAGCGATTCTGGAATTAGTTCTATCTTGCCTAAATCTGATGAAAGCAATCCAATGAATTATTTTCGTTTGATTTTTGACAACACTTTGATGGAGACAGTTGTCGAAGAAACGAATAGATATAATGTATCTCTCATGCAAAAGCGAAGCTTATCTAAAACACGTCTACAAGCAATTGAGGCGAATATATCTGAAATGTATACTTTTTTTGCACTCTATATGTTAATGTCGCATACTAAAAAAAGTCGAATAAAATATTACTGAATCATTGGTCTTAACGTCTATATTTGGAAGTATCATGAGTAGGAATAGATTTCTTTCACTCTTACGATTACTTCACTTCAATGACAACGAACAACAAACAACTGATGATAACTTATACAAAATAAGGCAAGTCATCGATCATTTACGTGCCGTCTTTGGTAAGATTTTAGTTCCTTGTCAAAACTTATGCATTGATGAAAGTCTAATCTTGTGAAAAGGTCGGCTTAGCTTCAAGCAATACATCCCATTCAGAAGAAGTAGATTTCGAATTAAACTATTTTTATTGTGCGATGTACGTACTGGAATTATCTTAGACTTTATTGTTTATATAGGTGCTACTACAGATATCAAAAAGATTTCCGGGTTGCGAATTTCTGGTTCAATAGCCATGACATTATTAGAACCTTATCTGGATCAAGGTTATAATCTATTCGTAGATAACTGGTTCACAAGCATCAGCCTCTTTGAGACGTTATTTGAAAGATCAAGTTCGACATTAAAAGGTTTTCATAACCCTCATTATTCAATACCAATAAACCCCATTTTTGGCGAGCTTTCGTTTCATATGAAATTCATTATGTTTTCTATTTGAAATTTTAGCGTTACTCCTTTCGAATAATATTTTTTCCAATCATATACGAAATATAGTTTTATTCATAAAAAACAAAGTAAATTACATTTTGTTCGTAATACAACCAGAAGTTATTGGTACCATTGTAAATAAGGATAATTTGCAGGTAGAAAATATTGTCTTACTTCTAGAGCACATTTGTAAAATGGTAGCGCTTTCAACTACTCTCGTGTATTGCGATAAATTACATTGATATTATTATAGGTAGTAGTAAAATCTGGATAATTTGAAGGAAGCATTTTTTTGTTTGATATTAAGTGATATTCTAAGGAATTCCAACCCGTTTGAACAGTCTTTCAGTTTGATATGTATCGGGCCAATAGACATATGTGGTTCCACAAAAGCTGGAACCAAAAACTGAACCGAAACCGTTGAAAAAATAGCTGAGAAACCGCTAAAAGAATCGGAACCGTTGTTCAGATATTTGGCTACTTCCGTCACATTTTTTTTTATTAACCCTAGAATGATAAATATTTTCATTCGTTGTGATATGTTCCAATTCTTACACAATTGTACAAAGGCATTGTTTAGTAAAAGCAATATCAATAATATATATTTGTTTATCAGATGAACGCGTTTTATTATTCAGTTTTTTATTCAGTTCCTTTGTGGCAATGAGAAAAAAGTTTAAAGCAGCTGAAGAAAAGAGCGTTGTTTTTCCTGATGACGATATTATGTATATCAATATAAATTTGTAACTTGAGAGTAAAATATACGTTATATTCAAAATTAATTGAAATGCAGTTTTTTCGTTGAATTTTTGATTAGTTTTTAAAGTTTATTCGTAATATAGTAAAATTTTCAACCTTTTCAGATGATAGCACGGTCATCATCAGTACAAAAACACAAGACAGAAAAACAAAATATAATACGTAAAAAGATGTTAAATAGAACAATAGATGAAACATCTATACATAACCAATACATCAATCCATAGCCTGATATCATCAATCCAAATGTAGAACGTCAGTTTGTACACTTCAGTTCAAACAAAAATAAGAATATAATATTCAAGTTTGTACTGATGATGACCGTGCTACCATCTGAAAAGGTTGAAAATTTTACTATATTAACAATAAACTTTAAAAACTAATCAAAAATTCAACGAAAAAACTGCATTTCAATTGATTTTGAATATAACGTAGATATTATGTATAAAAAAAATAATGAAATTGAGTTTTTTAAAAGTTGTTTCTATTTCAATAAGTATATTTTTGAACATGTTATTTTATATAAAGCTTTTTTGTTTATCAACCTTTTTTGGTACATCTTGAAAAACATACTTTCTCAATAAATATCAAGTATTTATAATAGTAAAAAACATAAACAGTTCAAGATACTAAAACATCTGTTCATATATTTGACAATTCAACGGCTCCACGATTCTATCCAATATTTGTGGAACCGCGGACCTCTACTGGCCAATATTATAACAGGTATTTGCCAGATGTGGATGATCTTGAGGAATTTTTTAAGCTGATTCTAAATGATTTTTGGTAAAATACAAATGCTTTCTAGTACTCTATAACTACTCTATAAGATTCGATCGCATTATATATGCGAGTATATTATGGATAAAACGAGAGGATGTTGTGTAACCTTCAACAATGGAAACACAAAAATAATTTTAATTTTTTCTTACCGAAAAAATTCCACAATCAGATGCAACTGTCATAAATAAATGAAACTTCATCGCATATTGTTATTTTTCTTTGACAACTTGACGAAAATAGAGCAACTTCTGGATGAATTATAGTTATTAAGTTCCCATTATCTACATAAAATCGATATTTTTCACTCATTTAATAATCTGAGAAGATGGATTCAACAGACAGTTATCTCCTATATCAATCAAATTAGTTTAATTCAATTATTGTCAGAACTATCTAGAAATTTATGCGATACTTATTTTATTCATCAGATTCATCCACTAATCATGGATATGCATTCTAATCAGTTTGAGTTACCGCAACATTATTTTCTTCTTATAAGACTTCGAAATCTGAAAGATTTCACAATCAGCACGATATATAAAAAATATCTATCATATTTATCAACGAAAAGTGTTTATTTAGATCGTGAAGAATTGTAGAACACAACAGTAATTAATGATTTGATGAAGGTAATATTTTATCCCGCATTATCTACAGGCGTGAATATTGATAGAATCATGATTAAAAAAGATTGAGGATTTTTGAAGGTGCAGATAAAAGATAAAAACCAAAATCGAATATTATCTTATATATTCGATTGATAGAATGACCTCTTTATTAATTCTATATTACTTTCCTTTGGCTACACTGTGTGTATATTAGTAGTGTTATTTGAAATTTTCTTTAAAGATAACTATGTCGAATTTCGACGACCCTTCATCATCTGCTTTACTTTGTGCAACATCTTCTTCAAAAGTAACATATTAAACATCTGATATTAGATGCCCATTATTAAATGATCGAACTAATTTTCAAGTTATGTTCAGTAATAACAAATGGGCAACTGCTTCTCGTTGGAGAACGTTTGAGTTTCTTGCGAAAGTAGAAAATGAACACCCAGAGGAATTCGAAATTATATCCGTTTTCATATCATACAAAATAATGCTTCGATACGTACAAGTATATTTTTTTCCAGCACAACTAATCTGTATAAGGTGCAGGCAATTTAATTTGGAGTGAAATTTTCTTCTCAGCCTTAGCAAATGCCTCCTTCCAGTCGAAAATTATGAAATACTACGAGGGTGTCATTTTTCCTGAAAAATACATGTTTTGCAAAAATGTGCAAAATTTCCTACTTCGTCCTTCGTTTTAGCTTCTGAAAACAATTTTTTTCAAATTGAGTATCAAAAAATGAGTCTACACTGAGAACTCTATTAGTGGTACTGCTTTAAATTGCATCGAGTTCACTACCTCTAGACCGATTTTGTAAAACTATCTAGTTTTTTTACGTAAGTTATAGAGTGAAATATTTTATCTCATTCGACTCATCATATTACCAATTACAAAGTTATAGAACAACTTTTTCTTTTCTTTTCTTTATTGAGAAAAGTTGGTTTTATTGGAACTATACGTATTTGAGGTGGTATTTGACAGTTTTCGAATCCAAATAAGACACTTAGTCACAAACCAAATACAGATTCTGAATCAGCCCAAAAACTTGAGCCAAATGAAGTATAGTTCAAGTCAATTCGACAATTTTCATTTTTCGATCCGTACACAACAATTTCAGTCCTCTAATGATGCCTGAAAATATGACAGTTGTCAAATTAACTTGCAAGATACTTCACTTGGCTCAGTTTTCTGTGCTGATTTCGAATCTATATTTAGTTTGTGATAAAAAGTCTTATTTGATTTCGCAAGTCATTAATTATCACCTAAAATGGCTATGGTACCAGTAAAAATGAGTTTTTTTAACACATGAAAGAAAAGAAAAAAAAAGCTGTGAGCGCAATCCCTACGGGATTAAAACGTGAAACACGATATAACTGCTTTCGCTGTCGGTCACGATCTGTGAGGGGGGTGGGGGGCGAGGGGAGTCGGCCCAAATTTCTATCCCTAAATATTTCAACACTCTTTCATTTCATGTTGCACAAAAGGGAGGGGGGTCAAGTTTTTTCGTATGACAGCTTAATATGAAAATGCTCGATTTAGCTATGGACCGTCGCTTAAGGTTTTGGGTTGAAAACTTAGCCTTCAGCAGGCCATACACCCAAACCACTGTGATATTCGGAATCAACACACTCGAATACATGTCGTCCACCAAATTTCAGCTGAAAAGTGTGGCAGTAGTTGGTGCCTTTCCGCATAATTCATCGGAAGCTCCAATCACACCACAAGATGACTAAACTCATTCTATGCTTATTTTAAAACCAGGTAATTCCACAACTTTTGTTCGATTTCGATCGAAGCGATTTCAGCATAATGCAATATTACATATATGTAATAAAGTATTATGAATAATAAGCACTTTTCAAGCGCAGATGGTTTATCTGAATTCGACTCCAGTGACTTTCGTATGCACTCTGTTTATTTTAAATTAAAATTTTGACAAGTTTGCTTAGAAGGTGTTAACTTGACTCTTTAGTAAGTTTAAAACTTCGGCGAAAAGTGACATTTAAGATCACAGATAATATCGAGTCCCTTCTTCACTCACTGTGCGCGTGCATGTGAATACGAAGTCTCGATCCTGATAAACCTTTTTTTATTTCGTTTCTTTCTTTCTCTTTCTATCACGTATTGCCAGATAGTGAGCGCGTGTGATTCTTATCTCATTTGGCCTTTGTACATGTGTGCATTATAAACTAACCTACTTTTTTCCTCCGTTTTCATTCTCATTCTTTTTTTAAGGGCTTGTCGTATGCGCGTTTTCTGTTTGTTATGTGTATCAAGTCACACGTAGCAATCTTCATCTCCTTTTATTATATTTCAAGCCTCTCCATTTTTCTCTCATGTGTTCGTAGTGCGATCGCTAAGTATTAAATATCAATTCTATAGGCTGGAAACAATTCATAGCGAATGACGTGACTATTGCGTCTGTCACCATGATATCCATCGTTAGTGAGATAAAAGACGCGACTCTGAGGTTTTATAGAAAACTAGGATGACTGCTTGGACTTCATTCAGTCGAAATAAAAAATGACGATCCTAAATCAATATATTTTTTTTTTCGTCGTAGCGGAAACTAAATGAAAAAGTAACGTTTTTTATGAGAAAAATAACGTAAGGCTTCCATCTCGAAATCAAGAATGTGTGCATACTTAGAAGTAAGATGTTTATATTTTGGATCCAATCGAATTCATGTCAAGTACGAATTAAAACATAATTCAAAATCTCTATTATAAATAGGACATTTAAGATCTATAAACTATCTATGTAAGTTTTATAGCGGATCTATATACATTCTATAGAGGATATATGAAGCTTCTATGAAAAATTCACCAAGGTCTACAAGCGTCAATGTTTTTGCTCTTACTCTCAGTCAGGTGACATGCCCTGTGTGTGTGATTGTGTTTTCGCTCTCATCTTCACTCTCATGACGGTAGACCCTGATAAACTCTGATGTGTCTTTGCTAGATCCTAGTAGACCCTAATGAAAAGCTTCGTAATTCATAGTCATTATCTAGTGAACAGAATACTGAAACAACTGCTATATTTCAAGTCAGAGTAAAAAAAGCATGTTGAATGAAATCTGGTCTTTTTAGCTGCTTGCGGAGTGCATCTCGACTTGCTAACAAAACGTAATATCATGAAGACGTCTCATTTTGGCAAAAATTGTTTTCTATATAAGTCTAGGTTGCGTTCAAGGTGCCAACAATAAAAAGGTTTTAAAATAGAATTTGTAAATTAAAAAATTTCTTTCGTCTCTCGACTTGAGAAACTGAAGAAAGTATAGAAATCCACTTTTAAGCATTTCTGCTTTGCTTACACATTTTCAAAAGTTTCTAAGCAAATTTATTTTATAAAAGTCTTTGTTTTTAGAGTAATTGGCAATGGTATCACTTGATCGAGTAGCTGATTTAGCCTCGATAACCACGGAACAAGAATTGAAGAATGATGAAGAATTAGTACGGCCCTTAGATCGAAAAGTTACTGAATATGCCTATTGGGAACAAAGAATGGATGCTGTGTTATACTTATTATGCGAAAAAGGAATTATGAATCTTCATATGCTACGAAAAGGTATTGAATCAATTGATAAAGCAATCTATAATAAATTAAGCTATTATGAACGATGGGCGATTTCTCTTGCTAAACATTGCTTGGAATCTGGTATAATAACTCAGGAAGATTTGAATAAGAGATACGGTCCACCTTTAAATTCAACGCATGAACAATTATTTCAGGTTGGTGATAAAGTACGTGTTCATCACGAAAATTATGCTACTCGTTGGTTTAAGCCTCATTTACGCACTCCTGGTTATTTGTATGGCAAAGTTGGTACTATTGAAAGGTATTGTGGATTACATGAGAATCCTGAATATTTCGCCTATGATAATACTGACAGTAGTACTACTCATCATCAACCTCTTTATCGAATAAGATTTAATCAAAAAGATATTTGGGATCATTATGACGGTGGTGATGATGATACTATTGATGTCGAAATTTGTCAACATTGGTTAATGCCTGCATCTCAATCCTATTCATCAGTAGAAGAAGACAAAGATGAAGGTCTTCATAAACATGATATTCATCACCATCATAAAGGCCATGATCATGATCATGATCATGATCATGCTCATGCTCATGCTCATGAGGCCAGAGCTATTATCGAACAAACAGCAGTAGATCGTGAAGGGACACCATTACCTGCTCAACACTTATCCGAATCATTAGTGGATGCATTACTTGATAAAAACATTATCACTCATGAAGAATTACGTAAACAAATTGAAGCAAATCAGATGAATGGAGTAGATCAAAGAGGAGCAAGTATTGTTGTTGAAGCTTGGTTAAATCCAGAATTTAAACAACGTTTATTAAATGATGGTACTAGTACTATTGCTGAATATTTGAAAATTGACAAAATGGAAGATAATATAATAGTTGTCGAAAATACTGATAAAATTCACAATTTAGTGGTATGTACTCTTTGTTCTTGTTATCCTCGACAATTACTTGGTATTCCACCTGGATGGTATAAAACAAGATCGTATCGTGTCCGTGCACCTAGATATCCTCGTTCGGTTTTAAAAGAATTTGGAACAGTACTTCCTAATGATATGAAAATTCAAGTTCATGATAGTACTTCTGATTTACGATATTTGGTCATTCCTCGTCGTCCTGCTGCTACTGAAAATTGGTCTCAAGAACAATTACTTTCAATAGTTACTCGTGATAGTATGGTTGGTGTTTGTGATGTCACTGTTTAATTAAGATATTTTCATAATCAAACAATTCACACAACGAACTTGAATTCTTTGCAAACTTTTCTATTGACATTTCATTAAGCTTGCAAAGTGATATGATTACAATTGAAATGTGATTTTTCGCATCTAGAATTTAATTCTGAGTGAATTCGTGGGTATCCTACCACGGGTTTGGAAAAACTTTTGTTTTTAATTTTTGTGACAGAAAGATGTAAGCGCTCTAGAAAACGTTATTTATCAACAAAAAGAAACTTTTTCTGTTGAACTTCTAGAGTTAGTATATCAGTGGATGACCTATCAAATAATGAAATCAAGGGTTTTTATCGACTTTTTCTCTCAGAAAGATGAAAGCACTATAGTGAATATGGTTGGTCAAAAAAAGGAGCATCATTTCTAATGAAATGATGAAGTAGTAGGTCATTTTTCGAGATCTTGTATATGTTTATTCAAGATAATCGACAATTATCAGTATCTCTTTTATGTTTTCCATTGGTTTATTTTTATCGAAGCTACAAATGAACCTCTGCCATGTCGATGGATTTTCCACATGAGAGTGTAGTAGGAAGAAGTGCATTCGAACTTTCATAATCTTTTTATGCAAGTTCTGCTTGAGTATTTTCTATGTAACACATGATCATCGTTTTTACATTGATATGTTTCGTGTTTATGAGACCATGTAAAGAAAATGAAGACCCAGGATTTATATTCAAATATACTCAACGATGGTCAAGTCAAAATTAATACGTCCCTTTCACATAAGAACATCTGTAAGTACGGAGTCCGATGTATAGTTATCCTAATCTCAACCGGTACACAGTGGGGAGCCAAGCGGACATATACGAAAATATTCTTTTACAGAATCTAACCGTTTATGTAGATACATACATATATGATCTATCTTTCCTAAAATAGCGGTTCTCAAAGTTTTATAGAACCCAAGAAAAGAGCCTACCAAGGCTTCGATCCAGAAGAAGTCAGCATAAATAAAAAAAAGTCAATTCGCTCAGCAATATGAAACAATATTACAAAAGCTTCCTCATAGGTGGGCCATATGTTAAAAAAAACTGATCCAAACTGAATTTATAATAGAATAGAAAACAAAAGATCTCGAGCCCCAAAACCTATTGGAAAACATACCGTTCTTTATATTGTAAACCTTACAAAGAGGTAGCGTTTGATCAAGCGCGTAATTTTACCACATATTCCTGGATATATATACTAAATATAGTAGTAGCGCCAACTCATGAAACATTTCCAAGGCTGTTTTAGATGTGCTCAAAAATCCGAGGTCACCAGCGGTTAATCCAGTTGTAGGCGCCCGTGTTACGTTTTGAAGGAAAACTAAAATGATACTCGGAATCAGTGCATTAAACTACATTGAATGATATGTAGCTCAACAATATTTTCTAAAAACCGATTTTCTGAGTGGTATATTGTTATTTCTAGCAGGTTGAAAGCCATTCCTAAGCAAGAAAAACCGTATGTCCGCCTGCTTATACGAAAGTTCTCCACTGTGCGGTAGAAAGATAAAGTGGTTCATCGATGTAATAGAATAAGTCTTGCACTATTTCTTTTTACTCTATCTCGTTCTACAATCAAAATACTAAGACGAAGATGTTGCAACCATCTAGCAAGACATCGAAACTCTGCACCCAATGCAAAAGAAACAATTATAGTTTCTTCAAAATTATCCAAATTTTTAACTGCCCAATACGATTTTAATGATATTCATACTGCTCACTTTGTTCATTATGTCACTCATTAGTAACAAAAAAAAATGAAAAATGATCAATCAACAGAAACCAGTGATAGTCAAAGATCAAGTAGCAACGAATTCATAACACAGAACTCCCATAATGACGATGATGATGGCATTAACGAAAATGAAATTAGCCAAAATAATCGGAAAGATGAAAATCATGCTTATATGGATATTAGCATAACAGACGGGTCGATGAACGACAACAATAATGACAGTCAATCAGATTACAATGAATCTATGAATGATGAACCAGGCTATGATCCACATGATATATTAAAGTCTCTATCAACATTGCGATGTGTTGGAAGAAACGTCTGAAGGTTTATATTATTCAAATTCACATGGTCTACTTATATCCAAAATACACCAGTTTTCAGATGATTTAAAAAAATTATTTACCAAGAGTGCTGATGATGAACACGTTCGTCTTATGACAATAGCTTTACAACGACAGAGTCCAAGAAAAATTGAAAAATAATAAGCAGTTTATACAGAATGCTTTCGATTGAAGTTGTACATTTTATTTAATCAATTCATTACAAGTAACTCTCGCCGGTGCGACTCGCTTCACCCACCGTGCAACTCATATGAATGGTTGCAAATAACATTGTTTTAAAATAGATTAAGTAAGGAATTTTATATCAAATGAAAGCTTGTCGAAGCCAAGATTTATTGATAGTAATTGGTCAATGTTCTTAGAAGGTTTTAGTATCGAATTTAAGAAAGTTTTGGAAATTTTACTCTTTTTTTAAGGTAGAAAAAAGCTGTTAGTGCAATTCCTGCGGGATTAAAAATGTGAAACACGATGAAAGTGCGTACATTGTACACCAGATATTCAAAGTTTGTCCAAATAAGTGTCTACGATGGTCTTTAATTCTTCATAGATCACAGTCTATGCTAGAATGGTAAGAGTTACTGCAGTGCCGACCACTGTCTGTAATGGTGACGCTAATTTTGCCCATTGGTCACAGTCTGTGACAAAGATCATCGAATCTGTCGGTCACGAACAATGGGGAGAGGTCCAAATTTCTACCCTTAAACACTTCAACACTCTTTTAGATCGTGTTTTACAAAAAACGATATCCAACTTTATGATTGACGATATGATGTAATAAATGAAGTAAAATATTTCCCTCCATCAGTTACGTAGAAAAACTAGATAGGTTAACAAAGCCGACTTATACTTAGTACACTCGATGCGATTCGTGGCGCTACTCTCAATACAGTTTTGGGACTAGAGTCGATTTAACAACTTGTCTGTACTCAGTTTTTGATGCAGAATCTGGAAAAAGAACAGTTTGGGAAATTTTACACATTTTGAATAAAAATGTTTTCTCAAAAAACGACACTTTCGTAATATTTTCGTATTTTTCGACTAGAAGAAGTCATTTGCTAAGGCTAAAAATCAGATTCTCTTGATCAGCATCTCACTTTCTATTAAACGATGCACAAAAAAAATGCGAAAAACTCGAAATTTCAATTGCTTGCACCTTACACATAGTTCTGCTTTTTCCAGAATGATTTGTCAGTCGTTCTTGTGTCATATGATATAGTCGTTTGATTTATTAATATAATTCAGAACTTAGCGGGCTAAATGAAAATTGAATGCGGATTTTGTAGTTTGCTGGACACTCACTACGCTTCATTCAATACTATTGTCTTTTTCAAGAAAAACTCAACTCGAGCGTAATAATAGTTTTGTTGCTTGTCACTAATATTTATTTAGCATATGCTTTAAAACAACACTAGTGATATATTGTATATGTGTGTTCTATCATATCTAAGATTGACATCCATAGAATCGACGAACTTCAAGAATGTCAGTGGTGCTGAGCTTATCACGCAGGCCGATTTGGACGTTTGCTTGTCGTGGAACTACTGTTGGTCGACCATTTTTAGAGAAAGCATCTTTATCATAGTGCATGATTGAGGCATAGTCGTAATTAGTTTTCAAATCGTATGCTGTTGTACCCCACGCTTGTTTTTCGAAAGCATAATGCTACAAAAGAAATTCATTACATTAAATTTGATTTTCTACTCGGTTAGTGGCTGCAATATTAAGTATCGTTCTGCAAGCATCAGATCAAAATTGGAATAGGGATTGATTTTAAAAACAAAGCATTTTCTACCACAAAGTCTAAGATTATAGTGTAAAATTTGTATAAAATTAAAATTATACAATGTACAAATCAGAATGGTTGTTGAAAAATACTAGTTCTGTAAACGATACCACCGCTTTGTTTAAGCCAAGTGGATGGTTTCTACCAAGAGTCATGAGAGTTACTAATAGTTCTCTTATTATACATTATGGTCGCATTGCTTCAATATAGAACAGATCCCTTGGACGACAATGAAATAAACAAGCTTACCCATTGTTGATCAATATTGTCATAATTGATTTGAACATAACTATCACGATCTGGACGTTCATGCTCATGATTGAAGCCTTTTTGAATAAAAATATTTCTCAATGTGACTGAAGAAATCATTCAAACTATACCACTTACCAAGAACATGCAATAGTTCATGTTGAATGGTGCCTGAGTGAAAACAGTTTGCTCTTGAATCTTTCTGCAATGTCATTTTTAATTGGTAACCAGAGTAGTAGCCTACCTATCAAGTATGAACATTGATAAGAAATAATTTGAACTCCAATCATCGCTTACATGTGCGTTACATCCTTCTCCGTAGACAATAGTTAAGAAAGTCTTATCGCTAGGCACGCGCGGTCGAAAAGAAACGCAAGGTTTACGTGATGTTGAATTTACAATAGGCGAACCAGTATCGTACACAACATGCTGTATGGCGTTCTCGATTAGCAGGCGATCAGCCGCATCTAATAGTGAAAAAAAGAATGTTGTATCAGTTATTAACAAATAACCTGATCATATATCAGAAAACTTTGTGAGATAGTAGCTTGATGAGAAATCATCAATACTTATTATTTTGATTGGAGTAGTACCAATGATATATTTTTGCAAGCTAAGTTAGAATATGAACTCACTGATGATAGCTGAGATGTCGTATGGAACGATACCATTAGGCCATTTGTTCACCTGCTTAAAAGCAGTGCCACGACCTGTCTCATCATTCGAGGACATAGGGAATATCATATCACCACCATAACCACCACCTGTTGAAAGAATTAGAAAACGAGAAATCACTCTTTCTGGCAATTAAGAAAAATGTAGAAAATACCAAGTTCTTCGGGATTGATTCTAGCATTATTGGTAGGTAATGATAGACGTTCCAATGATGGAGATATCTAAATAATTTCTATTAGAGTAGTCAAATTTGAATAGCAAGAAACGTACCGGATTTCCAGAAGCTAAAAGAATCAGATAAAATCCAAGAATAGCAACAAGAGTAACCATTACACTTCGTCGAGCTTCTACTCAGATATATTCAATACTAGAAAAATATGTAAGCTTTTATAAGTAACTTCGAGCGCAGAGGAACTGTTGTATCCAATTACTGTTTTCCAACTAATACTTTTGTTTGTCGAAATACAAAACAATTTTTCGTTGATACCATTAAATTAGGTTTTGAAAAAAATCTAATCATATCATTCAAATCAACAGCCAAGTATCGAATTTCAGCATTCCTATTATCAACAGGATTTTGAAATAATAGAAAAAAAATCCTCGACAGAGTAGGCAGCGTCGAGCTGTGATATATGTGGTCGTAATTGAATAAAAACAAAATATAGCACAATACTTTTTGAATCGAAAAACATCCAGATCAGTAGTGCCAAATATAAAATTTCAATTCAAATATTCTACTATTCAACCACTCACTACTTTTGCACTTACTTTCACCAGTTCCTGTTGGGTTTTGTCCTCTTCCTCCCAAGTATTGTGAATAATTGAAGTAGTCAACTTGTACTGAAATTTTCTTATGTATTTTGTATAAAATAGCAGTAAGATCCAGGAGCTTCGAACAATTTTATGCAAGAAAAACAAGAAAAAAATAAATAAACCGGCAAGACGCTGATATATCGGTAACTGACCCGTCTATCAGTAGACTGGTTGGTAATCGGTGCCGATCCTATCTCTGATCTACACCTTTTTCTATAAGAGTCTCAAAAATGATTTTTTTTATGTATTAAATAAATAGGAAGAGTTTTTGCTTGAAAAATGTTCGATATAAAAAAGATTCGAATATATTGTTTTAGAGAAATAAAAATAATTGAAACTGAAAACTTTGAGGTTATCAAAATGAATGCAGTCCTTTATTAAGCTAATTTGTTGAATTCCGACGTAAAGTTCTTTGAAAAGGTTTGTTAGAAAAGAACAATATGCCTTGTCTTTATCCTTTTTTTTCATTTAAAATGATTTATATTTCGCAGTACGATTTTCTACAATATATTATGCATTTTGATTTTTAAACTAATCCAACAGTGGCCTATCTATTTCCAAATGCGACAGCAATTATACTAACGATTAATAAAAAATGATCTGTGAGAATAGTTGAATATCTAAGTGCAATTGTTAATCTATCGAATTTTCTAACATTGGATTTGATTTTCTGGTGCGAACGCACATGCACTACAAGTTTAAATGTCGAAACGAACACTGGATCTTCTTCCACTTCGTGTAACTTACAGTAAATCTGACAGAACGAAGATGATAGCTTTGAATGCTATCTGTTTGAATTTACCTTGTCACATCAAATGTTTTAATGTTGATATTATGCACCTGACAGACGCAAAACGAGTATTGATATATGGCTCTGGAAAATGAAAAAGAATGTTGCATATCAAGCAAAGTCAAGCCTATTAAAACGTTATGACAGCTGTGACTGAACTGATTCAGTATACTTGTGGCTTTATAAGACTACGAACGAGCAGTCGACTATATCATTCAGCCACAAACGTATCAAGCGAATCCATCATCAACATTACTCATGATTGTTTAGGTTTTTTTTCCATTTCCATCAGTTTAATTTCAAATATTTATTGACATATCAAACGATTTATTAAACAATAGTG
This sequence comes from Macrotrachela quadricornifera, assembly GCA_022393335.1. Lineage (NCBI taxonomy): Eukaryota > Metazoa > Rotifera > Eurotatoria > Philodinida > Philodinidae > Macrotrachela > Macrotrachela quadricornifera. The sequence continues at coordinate 92,687 of JAJEKB010019994.1, forward strand.
TAAAAATTCTGGACAGATCTGGCAAAGATCTTTAAAACCAATGTGACAGGATTCTCGAAGAAATTTGTTTTAAATCCTATCAGGAATCTAACATTTCGTGACTACACAGTTCTTCCAAGATTCAACGGTTTCCTGGATCAATTCTGACCTCAAAACCAATGGTAAACTTGTTAGCATCCTTGATAGTCTTATTTTGAGTTCTGACAAAATCCTTGAAAATAGTGCTGATATACTTCTTTCAGAATTTTGCCTTTTCCTCAGGAAAAAACAGCGAATCCTTGCTAGATCCTGATTATATCTGTCAAGGACCTTGCGCTGAAATACCAAAGATTCTTCCTCGAAACACCGTTATTGCGATTTCAACCTTGCTTAAGAGTCTCATCATGTAAATTTGAAATTATATATTCTGTTTTGAATAATAGTTATTCTAAATTCAAAAGAAAGATATAAGAGTGAACTAAATAAATAGACTCTCTATAGCAATCTAATTTCAAGATACTATATATTCATAAGTATCACAGAAAGTCTTATAAATAGGGGCATACAAAGTTCAGTTCTAGTTTCGAACCGTTCAATGATTCAAAAACTTCAGTTCGCTCAAAAAGAACTATTCTATCAGCTCTTCTTACAGTTCTATGAACCGAATCTTTTTTGAGAACTGTATCTAACCAACAGTTCTTTTTTTAAGAACTATGTCCAAGAAGTAGTTTGTTCTCGAAAAATAAATGTCTGAAATAGATCAGTTCCCAAGATCGGAACTGATATGGAATTGTTCAGGACCTATTTGCGAATATAGTTTGGCTTCTTATGCATTCACAAACATGTACACGTATCAATAATATTTACGTCTGCATGCGATTCTTAGACTCTCTCGTTTGGCTGGGTAATGATACCATTCAAAAAAAGACATCGATTTACACTTAATAGGTTTTAGTTTTTAAAAATTCCAAGTCACGAGAGCATTTTTAAAAATTAGATAGTGTATTTTATTGACTGTTCATAAAGATTTAAAATTCTCACCAAGCCTTTTCAGGGTATGCATTAATTTTTCAAAAAATTCGGTTTACTTTTCGTTTGCAATTTAACAGAGTACGAATATACAAACGAAAAAATATTCGTATAACTTAATAAAAAGTTCAAAACAAATTCTTTCTCAGAACTTTGAGATACTGATAATACAAAAAGTTCTTTTTGAGGACATGAGTGAGTCTCTAAAGGAACGATTTTTGTAAAGGAAATTTTTAGGACTTTCATCCATATTATTAGAGAGATATTCACTAATTACTTCTTAATTAATTAGTATCTAAACGAGCAAAAATTTTTACATACCTATGCTAAAAGAACTGATTCAGAAAAAACATTCTTATAGACAATTAAAATCGAATGAAAGCGGTCTATATACTATTTTGACTATATATAGTTAATACTTTTCTTCTTTTATTTTTGTGTGAAACTAGTTTTCAAATTTTTAATAAAAAAATGAGTTCGAGACAACTGCTCGTATTCTCAATCTTATCTTTAATGTTTTTTCAATCGATTCATTCTCAATGCTTTTGTTTTAATGACTTAGTATTATTTTGAATTAAAATGAAAACAGGTAAGAAAGAATGTCATACATGTATTATTTACTCTTTTATAAACTTCAAATAAACAATTGATATTAAGAACAAAAGAGAAAATAATAAAATAGTTATTTGTGTTAGACGTGTTGTTTTACTCAATACGTTAATGAATCATCTTTTTCGAAATATCATCAAAGTTATTTTTTCTCAGTCAAATATTACATAGTTATGTTTAAGTTCCACTCATAATACGCCCAGTGAAACGAAAAATAAAAAAAATACTTTAAAATGATGAAAAAGACAAAAAAATTGATGGGTTCCACTTTCATTAATTAACCTATTAAATCCGATTCGATATTCTTAAAATCCTGTGCATTCATATTCATAAAAATGTACTTGTTAGCCTTTTCATTATATGATGCCAGTTGTTTTTCTTTTTCTTGTTTATGTTGGAATGAATAATTATTCAAGTTCGTTTCTTTCTGTCTTATGCATCTTGCGCAGTAGTAACGAAATAACGAAACGAAATTTCGGTTTGCCGTTGATTACACACTTGAAGAAAAGGAAGTATCTGCACGCACTGTTCGTAGACGCTGTGCCAGCTGCTAAGAGAAAATCAGACAACAATAATCAAGAGAAGCGAGCATAGCGATAGTATAGAAAAGAAAAACCTTCTATGCTGATTGTGATGAATGACACATAATGTGTAACGTACCATCTAAGAAAAATAGAAAAGAAAATGTTTATTCCCTAAAGGGTCAATGTAATGAGGCAAAATCGACAAACAAAGAATATATGACGTCTCATTTTTTTTTCCTTTCGTCTCGACTGCGTGAACTGTGTAAGAATTTAAAAAAACCCAGGCGGAAAGAAATTGACGATAGGTTGTGTAAGACAACCTTATAAAAATGTAATGATCCGCTTTACTCTTCTTACATTCCTCTATTCTTTATCATTCATATAATCACATTTATTCACGTTTAAAAATGTGTACAACTAGTGAAGACGAATCAATTCTTTCAGAACCGTGGTTGATCCAGTTTTGGAAAGATGACACTCAAGGATCGTATGATGCAGTAAACAATGTAGCCGAACAAGCCGAGAATTTGACATTAAATGAACAAAATATATCAGCAGAATCAAAAGATTCTCGATCATGGTTCGAACATGAAAAATTAACAGGTGAAATACTTAATCAAGCAGCAAATCGAGTAGCAGCAGAAACATTCACGAATATTTGCGTTTCCCATCCAACACAAAATCATAAGCCATCAAAAGATGGACCAAATATCCGACCTGATTTCATTATCGCATGGAGTTATAATGGTGTGCGAAAGAATACAGTAATTGTCGATGCAAAAGATCATCATGGACAAGTTCCACGAACAGAATATGATAAGATCCGTCGCGACATGAATGATACAAAAGTAATTTATTTATTATTTGTAGCTCAATGCTTGTTTTACTGTTTGTAGGCAACGCGAGGCATCCTTGTACTTGGAGAAAATGCTACTATAAGTGAAAAATTGCGTGCTGATATTAAAAAAGATAACAGAGTTGATATTGTTCAAATGCAAAAGGATCAAAATAATGTTGTTCAAGATTTGGCACAACATATTGGTAAAATTATCGATAAAGATTTCATTCCCGATGACAAACAATGGGAAACATATAGACCCTATGTCACTAATACTGTAAATCTAAAAGAACGTAGACCAAATCCACATGGAGAAAATACCAAATATACGTGTAATAGTACTTATTATCAATTCAATCATCCTCGAAAACAGGATGGTACAATCGATGAACGATTCGAAGCAAATCGAGATAGAAATAAAGATGGCGATCCAGATATGCGTATGGTACATAATAAAAGTAAACAAGCTCAAGATCAACATTTAAATGAAGATGGATCAGAAGATATGCGCAACAAGGAACATCGTGAAGAACTAGTAGATGAAAATGGCCATCGTTTGAATGTTGATGGATCTCGAGATATGCGCTGTACAGAAAATAATGTCGATATGCCAACAAATATTTCATCTGACAATAACAATGATCAAATAGTTGAGAATGCTGATATGCGTCGAATGGAAAATCGGCAAAACATGATTGATGACAAAGGTCATCCAGTAAATGTTGATGGCTCTCCAGATATGCGTTTCAAGGAAAATCAAGAAGGTAGACTAAACTTAAAAACTTAACCAATATATCCAAAATTTAACGTTTTTTTATTTTATTTTTAGAAGTTAATGCTTCATCTACAGAGGAATTTGATTCCAGTACAAATCAAATAGCACAAGGAGAGATTAACGAAATTGACACAATTATTCCAACAAAAGATGATGGAACAGCCGATATGCGGTATACAGCAAGTAAAAATGCTGTTGCTTCGGGTACCATTGATCCTGGCGAAAAATTAACAGAACAGAATAGTACAATATCTACTGGAGACATAGAAGGATTTACAGGTCAATCAATATCTCATTCTAAACGTTAACAAATCATATCTTAATTTTGTAGAAGGACCTACGCTAACTGATATTCCAACCAAATCTAATGGTACTGCTGACATGCGTTATACTGCAAGTCAAGATGCTGTTGCGTCTGGAGAGATCAGTTATGATCAAGTACTTAGTGGTGGTGATGAGTGCTCAATAGGTGGAATGATCGACTCTTCATCAGGTAATCAAAACTTGGATCATTCATTAATCTACCTATTTTCTCTTTATTATCTTCTTTCAGGATTGATAGATAATGCTGGAAGTGGTGATGGTCCTCTTAAAGCAGATGGAACGCCGGATATGCGTTTCAGTGCTAATCAATAATAATGAAATTCAATTTCATTAAAGATCAACAACCAAGAAATTTCTTTTATTTTCCATCCATTTTATGTCTTAAAGCAGTGAAGAATTTCTAAAATTATTCCTTCTAATAAAAATCTGTATACCATAAACACAACTTTTTCAATTTATCATTTTGCCATTATCAAATGCGAAAAATATTTTTCTAAATAATTGATCATCTGAAGCGATAGGAAGTAGAGTTTTTCGATTTATCTATATTCTACAATGAAGAAGTAATTGACTTGAAATCTCGAAACCTTAGATTTAAGTATAAGAAATCAGAGAAGTGAATCTAAAAATCAATTAAATTTCACACAACGGTTTGATAGTCATGATGGTTTATAATGTAAGATGACCATAAGAATTTCCAGCATTTTTCAGCGCTAACAACACACTTTTGCCAAAGCATAAAAATGATCTTTGATTCAAGACTAGAAAACTATTGCAACAGTGATACGCGAATGTTGAAGATACACAGATTACATTGCTGAAGGGATTTGATCTAGTGTGCCAACGAACAAAATACATCTAATTCGAATGTTTCTTTAATAAAAATAAATGATTGTCTTGTCGTTCATCTTCACAGAAAACAAAAATGAACAAAAGGAACCTGAGTTATTTATTAGATTTCTAGGAAAACTATTTAACATTAAATGCTGCTGCTTTCGATGCGATTTCTAAAATGATGAAAATTGAAAATGAAAGTAAAGTAGAAGTTTTACTATACATCGGTAGTATCACAAGATAAAATACTTATCTCACAATGGGGATGTTTTTACTGTCCGTCAGAAAAACGGTACATACTCCAGCTAAATGAAAGCTCTCACCACCACACTAGCAAGTTTTAAATATTAGCTGCCATTGGCTTGTCTAGAGAAAGATATTTTTATTTTAAATTTGGGTATAAAAATGAATCAAGAAAGGTTTTTTCTACTATTATAAGGATCAAACATAGTGTTGTTCGGATCAATCATAGGGCTTGTAGGGCCTCTCTTTCATATAATCCAAACTACATTATGTTTTGTCCTTACGATATTAGAGTATTTCCTGTAGCTCATGGAAGCGGCATTTTCTATCAACCACTAAAAGAATTCACTTCACTATTATAAGGACAAACAATGACGTTGTTCAAACCATATGAAAGAGGATCCCTACAAATTACTAAAATCGTCTCAAACAACGCTATATTTTGTTCTTATAATAATGGAGAAAACCTTTATTGATTCATTTTTGTGCTCAAATTTAAAATTTAAATATCTTCCTTTAGACAAGCTAATGGTAGTTAATATTTTAGTCCAGCTAGTTTGGCGGTGAGAGCTTTCACTTGACTGGAATATATGTCATTTTTCTCACGAACAGTACTACAAATATCTCCATTGCCAGATACCGATATCTTTTATACTCGATTGCAACCATCAATTAATGCATATAGATGCAAATATGTTTTCCACCGTAAAAGGATAAAATGGTAAATATTCTGCTTATGGAAATAGAATCTTTGAAGACAGTATATGTCATTAATAATGATAAAAACAAACATCCATGAACATCATTTTTGATGGTCAATTTATTCGATACTGATTTGACGATTTCTTCTATCAGTAATATCTGTTTTTCTTGAATGTTGTCCATTTTCGTTTTGATCAATAAGTAGTATATTTCAATCAAGAACTTCAAATTCATTTACAGCATATTACAATAAGAAATGTCGATGGATACATTATTATGAAACCAAATAATGATAAAATCCGAGTTGAGTAGACTTATATTCTCATTAAACAATTGGATTAAAGCATTTTCTATAATCTTTGATTTCTGTTCCATACGAAACAACATTGAAAACAAATTATTATAGGCACTTTGCAAAGATTTTGTCTTTATAATCAATTAACAAAATAACAAAAAGGAGTATCTTCTTTTTACTGTATTTTCCATGATGATATAAGCGCACCGATCATTTTTATGACAATGTTCAATTATTTGAAAATACAACCCTAATCGACGATCTTGTCCTACTCTTTCCAGATTCTTGTTTTTCTTGATATTCTTGCCTGGTTCTAGGCATTCTAAAAAAGTCTTTTGTAGGTTATTATTACTATTTTCCATGTCATTTTATTATAAAATTTAGGCACCATGTACAAAGAAATTTAAAAAAAACAAAATACTTTTAATTTCACATGTTATTAAAGCAACTTCAGTTTTTAACACAGAAAAAGTATAAAATTTTCATTATCAGAAAAAAATACTTAATTTTTTTAAAACTTCATCATCGTGTACTCCATAGATTTGATGAGCTGTTGTTGAATTTCTTTTTGATAATTGATTTGGTGTTTGTTTTTTGATATCATGTTTCATTTACTTTAATGAGTTTTTTATTGCTTGACTATCTGTAAAAGTAGCTACCGGATGAAGTCTATGAACGTATGTCAAGTAATCCAAAAAAAAGAATAACGTAAATGTTTTTATTTTGAGCTAACTCCCCAGGTCAATGTTGCCTGGCCGTAAACAACCGTACACCTATCAAATACGGCAGAAAACGGCCGCTGTTCACGGTAACTGTTTACAACCATCATATACGATGCTTTACGGAAAATTACGATAATAGTAAACTATAGCAGTAAATATCCATCGTTTACAACAAAGGTGACAATACGGTCACTGTAAACGGTATTCGGATGTTGTCGTAAAAAGCCGTAACAGCCAACTGTATGTACTTACTGTTTACGGCAATCATATACGATGCTTTATGCTATATTACGATAATAGTAAACTATAGCGGTACATGTTCGTCGTTCGCGACTGACGTAATAACCGGATTACAGTAAACAACGCTTAAATATTATCATAAATTACTATAGAAGCTAAGTATATCTATCTCATGTGAAATCAGAGTTCTACTTCGTATGCATCCGTACACAGCTATTGACATTGATAACCCACGCTTATCGACTAGAGTAAGAAAGCCAGGATTTAGTCTCTGAAAGATTTGAGCTTCCCAACACTGTTTTGAAACCTGATAAAAGTTGCAAAAGTATTAATTAAAACATTTTGTAATTGGTATCAGTACTTGATAAGAAAGTTTTCATTTATGCATACTTTTGATTATTTTGTTATGAATATCATACGGTTTATGTATGTCTAACCAATATTTTCAAAAAGCGTTTTTACTTACATAAAAATTTCGCTCGAGCTTTTACATTGAACATGATAAAAAATTATAACGATATTAATACATTCAATATCTTTTTAGCGAACTCTACAATGTGTTTATTTTTTAAGGTCTTTTACGAGATTTTTCCTTGTTGAAACTAATACTGTCGAATAGATTGCGTGTGTCTGCTGAACTATTTATAAAGAAAAGTATATTGATAAAGGTTTGAGAAGATTTCGACATTAGCTTTTATGATAAAACTGCATATCAATATTTGATTATTTTGCATCCATATAGACAGTACTTAGGGTATACCAAAAGTTCTAAGCCCGATGTTTAAAATTTTTT
>JAJEKB010019994.1:184166-254874 GCA_022393335.1 Macrotrachela quadricornifera
ATAAATATAAAGATTTTCTTTATCTTTATTTTATAAATATAAAGATTCACTTTATCTTTATTTTATAAAGAATAAAGATTTTTTAATTTTTTTATCTTTATTCTTTATTTATAAAGAAAATAAAAATAAAGTAACACCCCTAATTGAGTTATGAATTTTCCGAAATATTCATATTTTTTACAATATTTTTGAAAAGGCGCCTACATTTTTGGAAATTCAGATCTCAGTGCTGCTATATTCAAAACTTCTGAATTTTTTTCACAAGCTAACCTAATTGAGGACTTTGTGTGAATCAATTTTCAGTTAAAATTGCCAAAATACGATATTGTTAGAATATCAGAGGAGGGCAGAGAAACTTGAATATTTCGGTCAAATTGCGACATAGGCACATATGTTCTTAGGTTTTCTCTTAGTATTATGTCTTCTACATATAGCCAATATCGACGTGGATCAGTTGGAGTGATTCCCTCGTTAATCATTTTAGTTTATTTGGTATCTGCAATGCCTTTAATCCTTTTATTATCTTTAGAGGAACAAAAATTCCTAAAATGACTAAAAAAAGTCAAACTATCCATATAAAGGGTGGTCACAAAGTTTCGACCCCTCCTTCGTAAATCACGGATACCTATATCAGAATCGTATGATGATATTGATCAAATTATGTCATTTTGTAGAGAGAGAGAAGACCTATCATCCGAAAAAAAGACAATGTGAAATACATAAATTTATTATAGAGTTATGGTCATTTTATTAGTTTCGAATGAGAATTTTTACTTTCGCATTTTTTGCAAAAACAGAAATATTCTCGTAACATCTGAACTGGAATAGTTTTCTGAAATTTTTTGTACGATTAAATAGAGTTCGTCAAGCCTTACAAGAATATGCATACCAACAATTCTGCTGATCCTGTTTCTGATACAACACTTGAAGACAAGTAGAAAAACTAGTAAAAATCTTTTGTATGGGGTATTAAAGAAAGTGTGCTTAATCCCCAATACCTTTGGTCAATCGATTATTTAGTCTATTTCTGAAGCTCAGAAAGGATATTTTCATTTACAGTACGTGACAGAGCATCTCAACTCGTAAAATGATAGACGGAACAGTTGATCTATGAAACTTATTGAATGTTATATACACATAATAACACACATGATTCACCAAATTTTTATTATTTTGTATTCAAAAGAGGATCAAAGGTTTTTGAAGGCCTATATTTTGGTAGAGCTTGTCGAACTCTATCTAGTCATATAAAAATCCATATCTCAATCAAGTATAATCACTTAAATATAGCGAGAATATTCCTGTTTTTGCAAAAAATGCGAAAATAAAAAATTTTCATTCGAAACTAATAAAATGACTATAACTCTATAATAAATTTATGTATTTCATATTGTCTTTTTTTCAGATGATAGGTCTTCTCTCTCTCTACAAAATGACATAATTTGATCAATATCATCATACGACTCTGATATAGGTATTCGTGATTTACGAAGGAGGGGTCGAAACTTTGTGACCACCCTTTAGTATATTCTTCTTAGGAAAGGAGAATGTTATGCCCAATTAATCAAGAAGTACTACAATAAAATCCAAAAGAGAATAATAAAATATTCTTATCCTGGACACGTACTATAATATACTGATGTAATTTGAATAGCATAGTTTTATCATAAAATGTAAGAATAACAAACTATCATATACCCTTTGAGATTTGATAAATCCATAATTTGATAAACATTTCGATTATTAAATCCTAAAAGGATATATAAGGGAAATTCTTAAGAACAAGGGTAGATTATTATGCGTATTTTTTTTTCTGTATAGGAGGAAAGTAATCGATCGTCACGGACTGTATGTTTTGGGGATGAGAATAGATGGTATTACTTACTAATTGTTTATTTTGATGTTCTTTAATAACATTGATTGGTTCTTCGGTTTGAGTATATGCTGACAAAGTAATAGTTGGAGTATGAACTATTATATCCATGAGATCTTCGAATGAGGGAAGATCATCGTAGATATCCGCATTATTATTAAAATTTTGTGGTGTTTGCATAAATGTAGCATTTTGATAGCAGGGCATTCCTTGCACTTGTAAAAGTTCATGGAAACAATCTTTTGAATTTTGCTCAGTCGATGTTGTTAAAGATATGTCTTCGTTAGCTGCACCATAGGACTTGCTTTTTCTACAATCATGAACAGAATTCAGCAAAAAATATACTTCTTAACGTTGAGAAAATTTTGTGGATCACTATGAAACTTACTGGAAGCATATTATTCAGAAAAGATAATATGCAGTTGGATTTCAGTATAGGCACATACTGAGTTCTCTCTCCTTAGTATAACTGATTTATATTAGAATGTTGTATTGATGGAGATCGGATGTCGAAAACTTTATTAACAAAATGTTCAAAAATGAAGTTTCTTTTTTTATTGACTCCTGCTTTGTCTCAAAACAATCAGATCATCAAATATTACTTAGTTTTGTCGGTAGCGGTAGAACTTTGAGATTTCTACGAATTTCATGTGCCCTTTTGAACTCGATAACTTATTACAAAAGCTTCTTTTAACAATTGATCGATATGTTGAATACTTTACGGCAGGGCTCGAAATTGGGCCAATTTTGATGGCCCGGCCCGGCCCACACCGGGCCAAGTATTGAGCATGCCCGCCCGGCCCAACTTCTATTCTTTAAGAGACCGGCCCGGCCCGTCCGATCAATTCATCGTGCCCGCCCGGCCCGGCCCGGTTTGGCCCGACACTGTTTTAAGGATATCTTGCTTCCAAACAAACTTTCGCTGCGAAAAGTAACGATTATTTTTGTAGTTTATTCAAACACTGTAAAAGATGTATCTTCATGATGATTATGAGTTGAATAAAGTCAAACAGAAGTTAACACTCGCGTAAACACCATATAAAATAATCCGAAATATCCATTGAACTGAAAAAGTGAGACGTCTTCTCCTAGCTCAGTTTCATGAAGGTTGTAACTTGTTAATCAAAACCCTCTGAAGTGAAGTATTTACTGATCAATCCAGAAGAGTAAGATTGACTACTATTTGTAGCTTATTCTCTTATAATAAATATACTACCAACGCCTCTCTACTTGAATAGCATTCATGTTATTCAATACAACAGATAGTTTACTCGTACTTGTTTGGGGACGAGTGTCATTAATCAAAAGAAATGTTATTTTCGCTATTCTCTACATGAAACATGTGCAATCTTCCCATAGTAAAGACTTCTCATTAACATCAGTTGAGAGATGCATGATCTGTATAAGATGTTTCACGATACGTCAGGATAAAATTGATCAAAAAAGAGAAAGTCAATAAAATCATTTTTAAAGCTAAAAAACAGATTTAACTTGTACTAATATAGCAAAGTTTTAATCTATTTTTATCCGTAAACTAATGAACTCTTATCGAAATTATGGGCAGTTTTAGATGTATAAATTTGAATTGACATTGTCTCTCGAAGCGGGATATATCTGTCAAAATCTAATATAATATCGTATGCGATATTTATTCACCAGAGAAGTTCGGCAAAAATATTGGAAGTCAAAACTTTAGAATAAAATTCAAGAAAAAACATAAACTACAATCGCCACTTTTAAAATCAGCTTTTTATTTTTTTTACAAGAGAAATCTTCAGAAAATGAATGAAGTCCGGGCCGGGCGGCCCAACAAAAATTTCAGCCCGCCCGGCCCACCGGGCTTCGCTGATAAGGCCCGCCCGGCCCGACAGGTTGGGCCTTTTTTGTTGGGTCGGGCCAGGCCGGGCCGGGTCGGATCGGGCCATCGGGCCGGGTGGCCCGTTTCGAGTCCTGCTTTACGGCGCATTTAATGTTCAATCTAAAGATATTTAAAGACGGATAGCATTCCGGGCTTTCTAGCTATTTATAGCGAATGAATGAATTAAAAGGCTATAAGAATAAAAAGAGAGATGAGTAAATTAATGTAGGCGCGCAATAATTGACGTAATCATTTTCAACTAACCTTTGTAATTCCAATTGTTGCCGTGGACTCTTTTCATTTTGTTCATCTTGATGTTCATTTATAGAAGAATTGCTAACAGGTGAGATAATTGATGACGACAAAAATTCATCACATCTCGATATAACGGGATGTAGTCCGATAACAGGTTGAGCATTTATTGAAGCGACTTTTTCAACTAAAAGAGAATGTTTTTAATTTAAATGGAATTTAAGAAATACAAGTTTGAATCTATATTCTGTTTATCGATGATATATTAGATCGACATTTTTTTTTATTATTTGTTCGTTCAATTATTCTAATTCTATATTGAATATATTATGAATATTTCGTTAGAGGTTATAGGGCATTCGAACACATGACAAAATATTCAACTTGTTCGACTCAGATTAAGAAATGTTGTTTGCTTAGCTTTTTATTTGATTATAGCCTGTTGTGTGGTTTATATCCCAGGAGATTCATGAGTGGTCGGATTCCCATCAGCCGAATTTCGTCAAAAACAGGATGAAATCCGACACGGATCCAACCGAAAACGATCGGATCTACAGGTCGGATTGAGTCTCTTGGGAAGATGTTACATCATATTTTTGGAAAATTCGTAGTCTACAAAATAAGATCTTTTCAGCAAGAAGTCTTTTGAGATCTCTGTTGATTTTTGACAGTGATCACGACATAATTATAGGAAACTAGCAAAACCTTTCGCCATACGTACCTGTAACCGTTCACTCAATTTATTATGATTGACACATTCGACCCGAATCAGTTTTCTTAGAAAATTTTTTCTAGATGTTCATTTTAATAGACTGTTAACTTCTAATAAATGCACTTGATGACGTTTTCATTATCTCCTACTGATTATCTATCATTCTCTTCTTTATATAACTACATAATGAGTCATTTTTTTATTGATCAACCGAATAATCGCTCAAGTTACTTTTTCGTTCTTTATCATATTATATGAAGCAGGTGCGAAAAAAAAGAAGAAAGTTTCTAGCTTTTTCTCTCTATCGTCTTGTATATAAATACGACGAAAGTTTTGAAACAGTTCACATACCGTTTGAAGAAACCGATACAGAAGATAGTGCTAGCTCATTTAGTGAAGTGAGTTCTCTAAATGAGGATTTCGATAGAATGCACCTTGGATCTGCTGATTCTGACAAAGAAGTTACTGATAGCAAGAAAACTACACGGAAAACAAAGTAATCATTCTGCAGTTTCGTGAAAGTCTTGTCCAGTCTTTACTGCTTGGCACGCCAACCGGAAAGTTAAAACCTACTACAAGACAACAATCAGCAAGTCATTCGAAGCACAAACTCGAAGAAAAAGAAGGATCTACGCGAAATATTAGCATATGGTGCAGTGGTTGCTACACGAAGGGATGAGCCCAACAGTCAAGAGAAGCCAGCCGTGGGGTAGCAAACAAAGTAAAAACTTTCTGTTCCGACTGTAAGGAATTTTTTTCATCCTTACATTTCGCCTACTACTTTCGAAAAAGGCAAACGAAAATGATTTTCTATACAGTTTCTCGTTAAACTATAGCGTAGCCCACTAGTGGGTTATATCGGATCGAATGTGTTAATAATCTATGAGATATTATTCGAAAGTGTTTCTATGCCATCTGATCATCGAAAAAAGTCTTGAATTACACTTTCAAAACGTCTTCTGTATTTTTCTTACAATAAGTTTGCTTGGTTTTTTCATTTTTCCACGCGCCCCTAAATGTCTTCAGTATTTTAAATGTTCGAGAACTGAGGTTGGGCTAAAAATGCAGAGAATAATCAGGTTTACAACTTAAAAGAGTCAGGCTTTTGAATTTTTTTATTTAACTCTTTGAAGACCAATTCTTCTAAGAGAGTCTCTCAGAGATGAACTTTATTATATTTCGCCCGATTTCAGTCAGACTTTGGGAGAATATTAGTCTAGGCTGGGATCGATTATGCGTGAAATATTTTCCCCAAAACTTCGATATATAAACGAATTATAGCTGATTTATTGGTAAAAAATACTCTGTAAGCGAGCAAGTTCGTCATCCTGATGATTAGCAGTTTAGAGGTCGGGGTGATTTTAGGTTTTCGAGTTTTCCTATAACTAGGTTGTGATAGAGCCTGATTTTTGAATTTTTTTTTTTTGTTTTTCAAAAGTTCCGTTTATATCGAATAGTTATGATGAAAAACCTGTCCGTGCAAACGGTCTACTCTAATAAATTGGGTTTGAGAACAATTTCAAATAAGTTTTAGAAATCGATTTTTACGGAATACACAAAAATTTTACATCAATGTTTCGGACAGGCTGTAAGTAACTGATCTTTATCTTCAATATTAGTAGGCTCTTTGTGATTTATATTAAAAAGTTTCATTTAACACTGACAACAATAGAAAAAAACGTTTACAAAATAATAAAAAACTAGAAAAAATTTTTCGAAAATAAATCACAATAGGTTACAAGTTTCAGACAATAGATACATCAAGGCCTCTTCGTTTTGTGAAAATCCATATTTATTCTAAAAGTGAGGATTACAGTGTATTTTTCTACGGTAAAAATGCGACTTCGATTTTTCTCAGGGGAAGAGCATTAACCGAACAAGCAGTTTTCAAGCTTTTCACTTTATTTTAACCCAAAATGACTACATAGAAATATTATGCTAATAAAAAGACACAGTTTTTCCTTATAAAGATTTCACCAACTGATGAGGGAAGAGTTCAAACTGTCAAATCGCTTTTAAGTCAAGGCTATGTGGGTCATGTAGACCCAAATGAGTTTTGAATAGTCTGTAAAAAAGTTGAGGCCGCTAGTCTGTTGCTACGAAGATATGACGTTTTCACAGTATTCTTTAAAAATAAATGCTGTGATACCCCTCATGGATACCAGAAATACTGATGTTCAAATTTCGACTTGAAACTTTGGATAGAGATAGACTTCAATGAAAATAGTTTATTGTGGATGTTTTTGAGATTTTTTCATTTGTTTCTATCCTTAAATACAAGTATCAAATCTGTCAGTTTATAGAGACAAGCTATTCATAACTGTATCCTAGGATAGGAAGGGCGAAAAAATCTGAAATAGTCACAGTAAACTATTCTCATTGAAGTCTATCTCTATCCAAAGTTTCAAGTCGGAATTCAAAAATCAGTTTCTCTAGTGTCTCTGAGGGGGACGACGGCATTTATCTAAGAATAGTATAAAAGTGCAATATCTTCATAGCAATAGGCCAGCGGCCCGAACTTTTTTCAGACTATGCATAACTCATTTGGATCTACATAACGGACATAGTCTTGGCTCAAAAGCGATTTGACAGTTGAGATCCGTCACTTATGAGACAGCGTTTTCTTCTTAACTGAAAAGCAGGTGTGACAATATTTGCTTCATGGTCCTCAAAAGGTCTATGTCCAATATAGGTTATCTGTTTCATAAAATACACACTACTTTTCACCTGTTCTAAAACCTCAACTATGGTATTAAGAAAAATAGGACTGTTAAATTATACTGCAGAATCCAAGCTACATTTTAAAATAGCCCCTACTTTCTACCGCTTGAAATAGCTGAAATATTTTGCATGCACAACATTCATATTGTAATCATGAATGCCGAGGTAAACTCAATATTTACAGCTGAAATTTTTACTGTGAATTGCGCAACACAGGATACATCTTCTGTAGAAGCTTCAGCAATATTGGATGATGAAAAGGAAAAATAAATGTCAAGTTCAGAGTGCCTTAAGTATTCTAAGCGAGGAACCGTCCGAAGTAATACATGAATTTTGACTCCATATTTTACCAATAAGTAGAACATCTATAGGCTAGCAAAAGCTGAAAATGGTATGGGCTTACTTGGGGATTTGGCTGAGGACTAGCTTGCATAAAAAATTTCAAACTTTTTTCACCTTGCACCGCTGAATTGTGAATTTTTCAAAATGCTCATATTTTATGCAACAGTTGTGGAACAGTGCCCATATTCATATTTTGGCGATGCATGACACAAAAAGTCTGAAACTTTTTATACAAGCTAGTTTACTTGAGACCTCGATATAGATAAAGTTTTGGATCTAAATTCGAAAATATCATTTCGCCCCAAAATCACAGTTTTATAGAAAAATTTTAGTAGAACTTTCACATCGCAGTCAAATCGCAGAATATCCCCTTATCATTTTCAGCTTTTCCTGGCCTATCGATGCTCTATTTATATGAAAAATATGGAGCCAAAGTCCATGTACCACTTTGAACAGTTTCCTCATAAATTTTCTTATCATTTGTATATCTGAAAGAATATTAATTAATTAAGAACCAATAGCTGAGTCTTAAACCGAACAGATCATCAGTAATTTTTAGTAATCAAACTTTCAGAAATAATCCTAAACTGAAGTTGTCATCTATTTTTATGCAACAATGCATCATTAATATAAAAAACGAATTATTTAAATTTCTTTTATTTCATGTTTTGTTTCGATTTCTTCCTAAAGGCTATCTATTAAAGATTTGAATTCGTTTAAACAAATTCAATAGGCTTCTCACAAAGATTACTTAAGATAAAGAAATATAAACACAAAACAGATGCAGTTTTAAAACAATATTAATCGTTTTCGGATATTATTCAAACTATGTTTCAATTGTATTCGCAAGTCTTTTTAAAGTAAGAGACCTACCCAGGTCAATCATTCAGATCATCGAAAACGGCGTCTTATATGACCTGAAGCTGCGTATTAATGCACTAATTCTTATCGTATTTCGCCGTAATCTGTCAGCTCGTTTTACGGGTCTTTTTTTTCGCTAGACAACGGCAATCGTGTTTCGTCCTATTTGCACCGTTTAAGGCCGTTTACGACGCCGTTTTCTTTCACATGAGTACTAACGTAGTTGATGCCACATGTACTCTATATGTCAAGATACTTAAGCCATGGAACGTATTCATGTGAAAAATGCTTTTCAATGAATTTATTAACAAAGATGACTGTTCTCATTTTCTGAGTGAAAAGCTACGATTTTAAAAAAATATCAAAATTTTCATGAGTATTCTTTCTTCAAAAGGTCGCAAGATTGAATACGTGTTGAGTGAAAGATTGTTATATAAATGGATACGCTTAAGTGAATGTATCTGACTATTATATAAATTGATCCTTGAAATCTAAAAATTTAAAATAGTAGTTCGCAGACTACTATATGAGTGACTAACCTTCAGTAAGCGATGCATTATTATCGTTACCAATACTAAGATATGTGTTAATATATTTCTGTATAAGTTCATGTTTAAATAAACTAACATCGATGGTTTTTGATAAAGGAAGATGATTAATATCGCATTGACATGTTGGATCACGATAATTTGCATAACCTTCTTCAATCCAACTGGGCAACGCAAAAGGAATCGATTCACTCCAACCTTCATCATAAGTAAAACTTTGTGCTAAAGCACCAGCTGATAAAACCACAAATTCGTTGGGATGCTGGATAAGTCGATGATATCGAATATGATGTTTCTCAAGTACAAGAGGATCAATCAACAATTTTCCATGTTCAACACAAATTGAAGTGCTTTGTCTTTGTAAAATTTCTTTTAGTTTTTCCCTCTCGTACGTAGGAATAATATACCAATGACGATGACCACCCTGATGGTGATACACTAACAAGGAGAGATGTTGTTGAACACTAGATAATGGGAAAATAGCACCTGGCCCATGAGCTCTTGATAGACAAGAAATGAATCGATTGGTCAACTTTGTGCCGCCTAATTTGAGTAGTGATTGTCTTGGTATACGATGGATTGAGAAATATTTTTGATTCCATCTTCCATAGAAGAAACTCTTTTTTGGTAAGATAGAAACACTTGATTGAAAGAATACATGATTCGAATCAGATAGAGAAAGCCAAAAGTTGTTTTCATCCGTTATCGGTAGCCGTTGTTTGCCATATAAATTTACGTCTTCTCTCTTCTCAACAGAGTAAATATGATCATTGTCACTACCTTTCGTAATTTGTTGAGTACTTGTACATATAGGTGAAATCTGGCGTTTCTTCAAAGCTAATATACAGTCAGCACTTAGTTGAATTTTAATAGCGCCAAATTCTTTGAGAGTTTGTTCATGTACGAAAATGAAATTGATAAGATTCCTAAGCCCAGATGGATTTATTTGTAATGTTGGTGCATCCATCGAGATTGATGAAATTTTGTTGCACGTCAAACTATATATAAACAGTAATGATTTAAAATTGAATACTGTTATTATTGATGAATGACAGAAATGGTTGACTACTCAAACAAAGAGAACACAATTTGACATATAAAGCTTATTTTAATTGTCGAATTTTCGTTTTTAAAAAAATCAAAATTCTATAAGGTCTATTTTTGCCGTTGCGAAAACATCATTTTTTTCGTATTCCATCTTGCTAGCATTTAATATCCTTCATTAAAAAAGTAAAACATATCAAAAGACACAGTCCGAAAAGCTCTAGAATCTAGGAAGTGGAAATCTGCAGTATAATCCTACTTCGCCCTATCCTATACGGTAGAGTAGGGTTAGGGTAGAGAATAAAATTTAGGGTGCGATTAGAATTTTGTTTTGTATCTATTTGCAATTTTTTTTCTATTCTTTTCTCTGTGACTTGACTGATTTTCTAATTGATTCTTTGAAGCCTCTATGAATGAAGATTATCAAAGTCTAAAAAATATATGAATCAGCCCAGTTCATTTTTGAAAGAAACAGGACAAGTATATTGACTATACATTCACAATGCACTTGGATATTTCTGTTTTTGAGTAGTTTGAGAACGATATCATCCAATGAAGTGCAGCTTTCATCATTCCAAAGCTAATACTAGGAAGATGTCAATAGAATCCATCGATTCTCCATACTACGGATTATAATGAAATCCTGTCATCCAGTACTTCATAATTCCACATTATTCTATCGAATACGCTGAGATGAATAATATGTATTCGAGTTGAACGTTTAATACAGTTTTCTAGCAATTTTTATAGAAGAACCTCACTTTTGTGGTTGCTCATTTTTTCCATGAAATTCCGGCCAGTTAAATAATTGAATAAAAATACTTCAGAAGTCAATATTAGAAAATTCTATAATACACAATTCGATGCATCTTCATCCTCTCTGTCCAATGATAAAAATTGCAATTCTTTATCTTATTCCTATTAAGAGTTATTCAAAAAAATATTTATTAGTATTCATGTAAGTGTGGTAGATACGAACAAATCAGATCTTATCAACATTTTGTTATTATGATATTAGTTGAAGTACAATCAAATGGTATAGAAAGATAGAGCATTCTTTTCTCTATCAGAATATATAGCAAGAAAATTTCTTAAAGCTTAATATACAGTTTTTATATTTGCACTCTCACTACTTTTCGATTGCCGTAAGTATATGTCGCTGGATGCCAAAAAGTTAACATCATTTGCAACAATTTGTTTGATTAAAATCGATTTTAGACAGTCGCGGATTTAAACTGATTTACAAATTATTTTTGTTTAAAGTGGTTTTCAGGTCCTATAGATTTAAATATGTTTAAGATATTGACCTGCTATAAGCGATTTCTTGGCCGTTCATCTGATTTCTATAAACTTTTCGACGTTTTTTCTTATTTTAATTAATTCAAATCTGATAAAATAGGATAATAAATACCTACGTAATTATATCAGATCGTACAATGGGGTTCTTCAAGAATCTTATGATGCGATTTGCGTAAGATTTGCAGACACGACTTTGCGTATGATTTTTTTGTCCTAACTCACAGTATTATACAAGATCGGATATAAGATCTTGTGCACAAATAATATCTTATGAAAATTATACCAAAAATAGTCGTTACTGCAAATCTTATATCAAGTCTTACTACAACATTTTCCTGAGACTTCACGAAGTCCTATTTGAACAGTAATATCTTTGCCCCATTGATTGAATTTTGTAAAGATTTTATAAAATATTATGAAATCTTGTAGTACGGCCCGACACAAAATTATGATAGACGGCGAGTTTTGTAAGATTTTCATAAGATTTCGTCTGCGAATAACATCACGTACTCTGTTTTTCAGCCGTCTAAGCAGCTCACTTTTCACAGAATCTGCAAACCACTCTCTAACAAGGAATAAATTCTATACAGACTACATAGTGCATTGTAATCTAACGACCTACTGCTTGGAAGTGGATGGAATTGATTGGTTTCCGATAGCTGGACTCTATCGGATTCGATAATCAGCGTACGTTAGAGATTACACCGACCCATTAAAATCCGGTCGAATTTCAACAATCGAAATCTTACGGGATCTAGACATTGGAATTCATCAGATTAAGATAGATCCGACAGAATCGGATCGATCATTTTTGACCTGCGATTCAGAACTGAAAAGTTTTTAGACTTTTATAGTGCCTTTCGATCCTTTCCCACAAGAACAAACATGAAATTGAGCAGAAGTAATTAGAAAATTCGGAGCTTTCCTGCACAAACCGACACGGAGGCCGTTATCTGAAACGCTGTATCGAACTTCAAACGATTTGCATTCCTAAATGAAACAAAAGCACTTGAAAGTTGTCCACTGTACCTTCTTTTGGTTGGAAGACTTTCAAGAAAACCTGATACTATTTCTTTCATAAAATTACATTTTACTAAATTTCAGAGTCCGACTTTGATCAGGACAAATCGATTTGACTCTAGTTAGTTTGGATCAGGTTGAGTTACAAAAATTTAGTCCATATCAGACATTATTATTTGGAAAAGATCCTTTATATAAATCCGAGCTGGTGGTTCATTCGATTTACTTGCAGATGTATTTTATGTTAGATTGAATTTATACTTTGTCTACTCTGACTTTTTTGCAAGTAGACCTACTCTCAAACTTTAATATTGATAACTTTTAGTACAGCTATTGTTTTTTGGAGCAATCGATAATGTTAAAGCACCGATACTGTATATTTCACAAATCAAGTAAATAAAAGAATTGATGGCTTGACCTGGCTACAGTACAGGGAAAAGTATTTTCAAAAATCAAAGAAAGTAGACCTTTACCACGTGGACACCTCCAGATAGTGGTACAATTGAAGCTGGTTTACATTGAATAAATATCGTAAACCGTTCTTAAGACATCAAGTTATATGATAAATAATCGATAATTGTCTAATTCTATCAAGTAGTATAACGCTCTTCATATTTCCATATGTTTGGTAAATCTTCTCATCTCAATGATATCATTTTCATTTACACTTCTAACAAAACCTTTTTTCTATCGTTATAAAAATACCCCGTTAATAATTCGGAACCATTACATTTATCACCAACAATTCTCATTATATTCTGTATCGTGCGATTCATTTCAGCTTATGAATAAACTTTCTGCCTAGTAGTGACTAGTGTATTTTTATACTCCTCGTCACTTCTTTGGACATTAAAGTGTATCAAACATGTGAATCAATCCAGTTTACTTAACATTACATAGAATTTATAAATGAATAAAACAAAATCTATATGTTATCCGTAATACAGCAGTATAACTCATTCCACTTTTCAGTTTTCCTTATTAGAACAAAAGCGTTCGATTTTTGCAAAAACAGTTCCCCAAAACTGCCAATGTGAAATCTTCCTAACTAAACAAAAAATTTTCTTCTGTCCCCAAAAATTGATTTTTCGAAAAACACAATTCCATTATTTCGTTTTTTGGAATTGAAAAGGATGGTTGCTGAAGCTGTCTATCGCAAAGAGTACGTTATCTTGAACATGACAAAGCTGATCGATGACGTATCGAGTGATGAATATCTTTTCTATGACGTGGTTATCAAGGAGCATATTATTATGATGTGACAAGGTTGAGCGCACATACGTCATACTATGCACAACTTTTTTATACGACACCCCCATATTACTGTTTATATATGTTGTGTTCTGTTTCTGTATCCTTTTCTTACCCCTTTTTCCGTTTTTCTCTCTCTTTTTCATCCACCTCTCTATCTCTCTCTCACTCTCGAGTTTGCTCATCATTTATTCGAAAGAACGAATGAAATTGCGTCGAGTCGAGACACAATTATACTTAAATGCTGTGTTTATACGGCGTAGACGTAGCATACGTGTTAGTTTTTAGAACTGAGTGTTTTCATTTACTTTTTGGATTTATTCTTTAATAAAGTATTACGATTTGGTGTTGTTCGAATGTCCTTTATCATTATCATCTGTCTCTCTTCTCATCAGCCTTTTTTTCGTCACACTCGCTTTGAAATTACACTCTGAGCTCATCAATTCGACATTCGTTCACGTCGAGTTACGTCCAATTCATAAGACTTGACAATAGTCTCGTTTGGTCTATTGCTACAATTGAACTTTTTCGTACAAATAATCTTGAAACAAATTTTCGAATAAAGTATCGTAAATACAGAATACAGGAAACGTCTTTCTTATTCATTCACCTGATTTGATAGAGGCGAGTAACCTGGCCATAAATACATATAGTTTTTTTTTTTAATTCGATCATTATTTGCCTGAGACAACACTAAAAAAACTCGAATAATTGAACATATAGTGTTCACACCGGTAAACTCGACTTTTTAAATGTTTACTTTTTTTAGATTCCATTTTATTCTTGAGAAAATTGAATGTTTTTGCTATTTGGTTGTAACATTAGGAAAAGGTACAAAAAAAACACTTGTGACTATTTACTGTTGTCATTGTCATTCAGGTAAAAAACAAAATGAATTACATATTCAAAATCAACAGCAAGACCTGTATCGAACCATATATACTGTAAGTATTATTTTTTTTCTTGCGAAAAACGGACTCCTATGGACTAACAAAAGAACATCCCCAGATGCCCCTCTCCGATTTCAATGATTTTTTATCCATAGATATTCTATAGTGCCCTAGCCAAAACTCTAAAAGGGTTTGGATTCCTATCGAGATATGGCAAAATTACCAGATTTCCAATATGTCTATTTCCAAAAGATCCCTTTTGGGGGAACTCTAGGCACAAAAAATTCGTATGTTTGAACTTGGGTCTGAAACTTCGCGTATACAAAGATATCACCTAGACTAGCTTGTGTAGAAAAATTTTGAAGTGTTGAACAAAGTATTGCCGAGAGACAGAGCTTTCAAAAAATGCATGTTATATACACTATCTATAGGGGAGAACTTAAAATTTGAAAGTTCTGTATCTCGAAGAAACTTAGTTCAAAACTTTTAAATTCTTGTACATAAGCTAGTCTAATTGAGATCTTTGTATTCGCGGAGTTTAAGACCAAAATTCAAAAATATGATTCTGGTAATTTCGCCATATCTCAATAGGAACCCAAACCCTTTTAGGGTTTTGACTAGAGCACTATGGAGTATCTGTGGGCCAAAAAATCATTGAAATCGAAGAGGAGCATCTCCGGATGTTTTCTCATAAGAGAAAAATTTTACGATAGATCTTCGAAGATGCAGACGTGCATCCTATGCTTCTGAGGTACAGAAGCAGGTTTACCATCTCTTGACCTTCAAGCATATTTCTACTAAAAGAATCATTATAAAATTCATCGAGTATCGTAGACACGAAGATGTAAACTTTTTGTGTCAAACCTTTTGCTATTCTAACAGCATTGGGCTAATGTGCAATACTGTCAGAAATAATCACATTAGTTTAATGCTTTGAATTTGTGGAAGGATTAAAGAGTATTTATTTTATTTATTGAAGATCTGTCAAAAGTTTTTCGACATATTTTGTGACAATCCTTGGTGAAGATGATAATCAGAGTGAGAGCGAGCGCCTATATTCGAAAAGCATAAGAGATCTCATTCGTATCTATCATGCCAATCAATTCTGCTATAGCCACAAAACATATTAATTCCTACGACTTATACCCCATTTTCCATAATACTAATGAGGGAATTCCACCGACTGATTCAAAACTTTAAGGTTCATATTAGGGTAATAAACAAAACTTACGAGAGAAGTTTCCTAACTATTTAAAAGCTTTCGGCTTCATCTTTTGGTCACAAGTAGGCCACAGTGAGGCAAAGAAAATCACAAGAGCGTTCGCCCCCCATAGTCTTCCTTGGCGAGAAATGATCAAACCTATAGTCTCAAAATTAGGCTTTCTGTGGAACTCACATATAAAAATGTGAATGTAAGTTTTAAGGTGAAATTTTCCCTCGCCCGTTTAAAGATATATGAGTTTCACATTTTAGCCCTAAAGAGACTGCGCTGACAAGCTTTGTATCAACCATTAGGAAATTCTTTCTCCTATATGTAGCTTACGTTGAAGTAGTGGTGTAATCAGGGTAGGGCATGTGTGGGCGCTGCCCATTCACCGGACCTGTTTGAGAGCGATCTATAGGGTGTCCGGAAAGTCCTTAGAGTTTGGAAAATTTGAATATCTTCAACATTCTTTACCCTTATAAGCCGTATTTTTTTTCTGAGGATAGAAGACAGAGAGCGGTTTCTATTCATAAAGGAACAGTCCTTCTATCGTCATAAAACCACCAAACGTTTCCTCACTATATTACTGGTTACTTTGATGAGGATTAATTCATCATTTAAGAATAACTCTATTGTTTGTAGTTTTTTGCTGAAAACTGGATCACTTACGAAGTTTAGTTATTATGTCATTTCTCTTTTTATTTTGAAGCGTATAGAAAAGATGCTAACACAAACGCATGTGAACATTAACTGTACTGCTTGATAAAAAGTAAAGCAATATTCTACGATATCGGACTATAGCTATGAGCAAGAAACATTTCTGCACACTTTACCTATGGAGTGAGGAAAATTTTGGTGGTTTTATGACCATGAATGGACTTTTCCTCCAAAAGTAGAAACTTCTGTCTGTCCTCTATCCTCAGAAAAAATTTGGCTTATATGGTTGAAGAATGTTGAAGATATTCAAATTTTCCCAACTCTAAAGACTTTCTGGGCACCCTATATGTGTTTTAGCAGTGGAGTGCGACTTTGTGATTGACTTCGAGAAACTCATCGATGATTTTGCTGATTTGCACAAAAATAGTAGAATTTTGTTAAAGTAAAGTGTTTGTAACCTTTGGATTTGGATATTTTCTTCATTTAATAAAAAATAGTAAAATTTAAAGCGTAATTTTAAGGGTAAATAAGCTAAAATATTTTCGTAATGCGAGAAAAATACATACTGTATCACTATATAAATATTATATAGCATTTTTGAAAATCGGTGGGGCAGCGCCTACTCATCCGGCAAATCCTGGTTACGCCACTACGTTGAAGGTTTTTGTAAAACTCAAATCCGAAATTGTTTTATTTGCTGAATCAATTCTAGTTTGATCTTCTATCAGTAAATAAGAAAATTAATCTTTTTGTAACGCATGCATGGTTGAAGAATGATAAAAAAGGGAAAGAAAATTTGAGTAGCTGCTCATATTCTTCGACCGTGTACATTGTATGCAGATACTACTAAACAGTGTTTGATGTATACAATAATCTAGTTTTCTGTTCATTTTAAATTAAAAGGTGGTAAACGCAGCTAATGTTATGTAGCGGGCATCAATTGGAATTTCTTCTATTTCTTTGACATATTTGGGTTGAACATTGAATATAGTTTAATGTGCAAACAATGTATTAGGAACAAAAGTGACATCTTTTTTTACTACTATACGATATCTGATACATTTAAAATAAAGAATGTTAATTTATTTTTGGAATAAATATTGATAGATACAAGATATAGATCTGCGATTTTCACTGTTCAAAAGAGGAGTTGAATTTGCATTAAAACTTATATTGCAGAATATTTTGACTAACTTTTCCACAATTTGTTGAAGTTTTCTACAAATCGACCGTTTTTTTCATATGCTTTGACCAAAAATACAATTGATTTGTAGGAAATCTGGCTGAAGACACCAAAAATTTTGTCAAAAAATTTCGGATTATAAGTTTTGATGCACATTCATCCGCTCTTTCGAACGGTGAAAACCACAGATTTCTAGCTTGTATTTATCAAAGCTTACTTCGAAAATACTCACCTTTAAGTGAGGTCGATGTGCATTGTAGTAAAAAAAGCAATGCTACTCTTTCTTCTAATAGATTTTTTATGCTTCAAACTGTATTTGATGCTCAAGGGACATATACCAAAGGATATAGCGCGTTTTGGACCTTCTCCGAAAATATAGTAGATTAAAAAGTAAAAGAACTATACCCTAGTCGACTTTCACCTTCGAAATCCTCCGAGAAGTCTCTTGAAAAATGCGAAATCCTCGGAGATTCCCTATCGTGAGTCCTCGGGGAATTACTCGAAAATTTTCATAAATCTAGAATTTTCAGAGCGTCCCAATGGTGCCTTCTTGGATAGACCCTGATAATATTCATCAGCTCCCTGGGAAGTCCCTAAATTCCCTCTTAACTGCTCAGGAACTCACGACAGGGATTCCCTCAGCGATTTTTCGAGGGAGTCTGAACTAGGGTAATAACAAAAACGAAAGAAAATAATAAGAGGATTCTCAATATAACTCTACTGTATCTTTTTTATTTAAACGTATTTTAAGAAACGATTTCTATCAACCTTTAGAAGATAAGCAAATTTAAGAGCTCAATATTTATCTCTTTGAAACCATTGATACGTTTATATCAACATCATCGTTCAAAATTCACAATAAGTCTATATTGGATTGCAATGATCTATCTGGAAATTTATCAAAACATGAACTTGAAAAAAGTGATTATGATGAACAGTCAAACGACAAAATTTCTCTTGATTACATGTAGAAGGTGCTCAACTGTTATGATGACGTGGATGAAAATAAAAGATGAAAACCTAGTTGGGAGAGTAAATGACTAATTTTGTCGTATTCATTATCAACAAGAGATTTCTCGCTTTCGTGATTATATTCGTGTTGATGGTTCAAAAACACAGCAGCTAAAAAAGTCACTCAGTATGTGTCCAGTCTATTCAAAAATGATTGGGAATAGTCTTTATGCATTCATGATACTCATCTCAAACAGCGGTCTCTAGCAAAGACTTAGGAATTGAAGATATTGGAATTTACTGCATCTTAACATTAGCTTACTAATTTCAAACACCAGCACCGTATTATCTCTTGAAAAATCTCTAAAGTTGTTAGTAGAGACATTCGATTGGAAATTTTGATGAAAATTAATATATCAGTTGAAGAGTTCGTAGATATGAAATGAACAGAAATGAAAAATTACGCTCCATCTGAAATCTTCAATGCGGATCAAATCGACTTAGTGAAGAAGTTTCGAAGCAATCGAAATCTTACATTCAAAGGAGAAGCAACGACAATAGGTTCAGTGAAATCATCAAAAAACCCAAGTTCTCATTCTTGCACTACCCAATCTAGCATCAATATGGCAAGAAGAATCGTAAGATTCCTCTTTCTATGTTTTCAGAAGGAATATCTGTAATTTATACAATCACTACAACCACCTCATTTTCTCAAACAGCATAAAAGTGACCCTAACAACCGCCCACAATTTGTTGAGTTATGTTCACAACTACATACAGTCGCCCACTTTCAAAGACTCTCAGGAAAAGTAGACCGACAACACAAATAAAAAACTAATCCGCTTCAATACAACCACCCAGAATCTCTCTTACAGCCCTTATAAACATCTGAACTTGTTACAAGGGTGAAGCACCAGACTCCATTATCTCCAACTTGATTTCACAAGACCGGATTCGATCTCTGATATACGAATAAGAATATCTTCTCATTTATTTAAACCTAAAAAATACTAAAACATAATGAAAAATATCCGACGCTGGGTCATAAAATTCCATAAAATCATACCACTTATTTTCAGATAGTTTTCACTAGACTTTATTGTCTTTTGTGTTTAAATAAATGAGAAGATATTTTTACAGATATATTAAAGATTGAATTATAATTGTTTCTTATTATTGCATTATTCTAGTTGGATCGATTCGATTTTTTTCATGTTCTAATCCAACAAAATGAGATGTTTTTAAGATAGATGTCATTGTGAAACTAATTTATTTATATGCCAATCAATTGATTACATAGTTCTGTGGGTGGTTGTATAAGGACAATGTGGACCGTCTCGAGTAGTTATTATGGTTTTTGAGAGTGTTCGTGATTGTATATTAGCATATTTGACTCGATCTTACATGTTTAAAGATTGATTATTCGAATTAAAAGCTATCTATGGATAGTGCATAGTGTCAAATGAAAATGTAGCTAATGGAGTTCTGTAGTTGGTTGTGCTGAAGAGAATCAGCTTTTGTCTTTCGTGACGGTCTATTTTTTTTCTAGGAGTCTTCCGAAGTGAGTGATTGTACGTGGTTGTGAACACAACTGATCCAAATTGTGAATGGTTGTTACGGTCACTTTAATGATATTTGAAAAATGGGGTAGTTTTTATGATGGCATAAATTACAGATGCCTCGATCTGGATCATTCCCATTTAAAACTTATAATAATCCTGATTTGTACAGTTTTAAATTCAGATCTCTCATAAGATATTGTAAAGTTGAGCGTGAGATACTAACCCCGCGTGAAGCACACCGTTGAGATTTTTGTAGATTTTGAGGAAAACTCTGTGCAACAAGTTCAAGATTTTCTAGTGTTCTAGTCATTATAGGTCTACCACTATATGGCGCATCCTCAATAGAAACTATTTCATCGACCTCTTTTACTAGTTGGTAAGTCATTTGTCCACTGGGTATTTTATTTGTTGTTCTGTCATGATTCTCGACATCTAAACAATTATGAACTGGAAGCAAGAGTCACACGCATTATATAAGACTTACTGTGAATACACAAAATAGAAGTATACAGAAAAAGGTTGGTGAATATGAGTAATAAAACAGAAGAAAAAAAATGTGCTATGCGTACAGACAAGATGTGTAGATTAAAATAGAAAGACGGAAGATATGCAACCAAACAGCATGCGATAATTACATTTTATTTTGATAAATTCATTCGTTTTCATCGTACATTTTTTTATTCGTATTATATGAAAAAATCAAATTTTCTCATTGATGTCAATAATTCAACTTAATAGTGTCTTTCTAACTTTATCCTTATAAATATAAATTGTGAAGATGCATCTGTTACTGGTGAAAATCATCCCTGTTGGTCGATCTGTAAGGGATATATTCAATATTTTTATCAGTAAAGTAACTTCTGAGCCATTCTATATGTATTTGACTTACGTATTTATTGAGATTGATAAATAATTTTCTTCTTTACAAAAGTTGTATTTACTATGTGGCACGTCTTTGTTTGAATTCAGATCAAATGATTACATAAAAATATGATCAGAAAAAGAAAAATACATATTCAAACGTTTACATAAACATACATTCTTTTACATAAACTACCAATAAGAGAGCTAAATTACATATTAAAATATTCTTCATATTCGTTTTTTATCTGTATTATATGAAGGTAATATATTCAGATTGGCTGTTTTGTTTGAATAAATATTAGTGACATCACCTATACGTATTAAAACGTGTGTGTGTACAACCATATCTTACCTGTATTTGTTTTTTCTTGTTCTTCAGTCAAAACAAGTCTTCACATGAAGGATTTTTTTCTTAAGCAGTATCAATTTGAACTGTAATAAACAAATAACACTCATCATTTTGCTCAATTGACCATCGACAGAATGAGGCAGACGTATTTTCTATTGATACTGATAGCAATAAAATCGATTTATTAATTTTATCTTTAATTAGCGACACAAGTTTCGCTGAAATTGTAAGTGTAAAAAATGGTTTTGTCTGTGTGTAAAGTAATTTAAAGTAGATCTCATATTCTTCAACTAAAAATGTAAAGACAAATTATCTATATTCAAGTCAATTTTAATTAATAAAATTTTTTGATGCTACAAATCGTACAGTATTATGAGATGTTAATATATACTAACGCAATGATTATAGGAATCTGTAAACTGAAATTTTTATTTAAAATTATCTGGTAAACCTTTTGCAAACTCGTAGATAATCAAAGATAGTAAAAGATGTTAGCGGACAAATATATTTTATTTTGTTTTATATAGAAAATAGAAATTGCTTCTCAATAATAACGCACAAAAAACTTCATTCTAGAAAAATGCGTTTTCAAAATTAAAAGTTTCGCTCAAAAGTTCAGTATGGTATGATAAATACGAAAACATGGATCAACGTAAGGTCCAATGTCATAAATTAAACATTCGTGTCTCGATTCATGCCATGTCCTATTAGTTTTCTTTTCTGTATGACTAAAAACGAAACATTATCTTGCCGGAAGCTGTTTGTTGTCACTTGAAGGAATTAAAGATAAAAAATACTGTTCAACTAACCGTGTTGGTGTAGATTCACTTGATAGTCTCTCTATTCTGACTAGGTGTGTCGGCAGATTATCCTGTAAATTTTATTCCACTCGAGAGAACGAGCAAGGGCTATACGAAAATGAAATTGTGTCATTATGTCATGACTTGTTTTCTGAGTTTATATTTTCTCAATCTTTGTCGCGGTATACAGTAAGGAGCTATCAATCGATCGATCCTATCAACTTCATCCATAGTATCATTATATTCTTGAACGCATGTTAGTTTCTCAACTTGAGTTTGTCTCTTTTGAACGATTGTAATTAGCTTCTCAAAAGAGATACTTTTGGATAGATTCAGTTTTTGAACCGAATCGAACTGATCGCTTTCTTTCGCAACTTTTCCAACCGACTTCAGTTACGGTATAATTCGGTTTGGTTCAAAAAAAAATGCAAACCAATCGCATTGACCAACTTCTTTTTATATTTACTTTAGCTTTTTTATAAGTTTGCATCGGTTTGATTTAGCATTTCTCAAAATTTCTTCGATTTTGGTTTGGTTCAGTTTGAATTTTCAAAACTCGCACCGATTCCTTTTCTTCTGCATAGCACTTTATTTTTGCATTCTGATTTTTTTCATCTATAATTGTCTTAAGCTTTATACAGGAAGATACAAAAAGGAATTAAAAAAAGAAATAATATCAGCTGTGTTTATTTTTATAAAAGAAGATTGTGTCATACTCCAATCAAAACTCTCGTCTCCAGTTACTAATATATCAATTTGTAAAATAATGACGTTTATTTCGTTGGTTTTTTCTATACTTCGCAAAAATGAACACTTTGAAATATATTTCTGATGAGTTTTAAACATGTATAAAAACGTTTGACACTACGGAAAGTAGCAGGCTTGAATATCTAACTATTTCAAAAGACTTCTGTTGTGCTCATCGACATAAACCTCTAACCATCTAGACAAGCCTGGAGCTTCGATATATTTAAATGGCTGTATGAGGTACATCAGACTATAAAAACATTCGAGTTGCTAAATCTTTCCTCTTCTTTCTACCAAATTTTTAAACCTTATTTTAGAATCATACAGATATTTAGAAAAAAAGCGCATATATAACTTAATGATCGCATTTTGTAAAAAACGCAAATCCATTTTACCATCTCTGCTCATTGAAGAATTAGTAACGCAGGATGAATATTTGAGATTATTTGTTTTATTAGTGGTGTTAATGAAGTATGTGCTTTTCATGGTTGTAGGAATAAATAGATATTTTTCAGTATTTTGTTTATTATTTCAAATCGCGACTTGTGACATTTTTCCTTGATGAAAAGAAAAATCGGAAAACTGCTATAAATAATTGGTATATAATTAAAAAGAAGTATTTAAATTCGTTCCATAATGTGGAGGTGTCCACCTAACAGAGATCTTACTACATAAAAGTATACATAAAAATATTTTCATTCTCATAAAGACCGTTCGATAGCCATTCGAACAATTAGACAGTAATGCAAATCATGAAAAATCTATGACAATTTGAAATAGCTGTAGGATATCTAGATTGCTGTGATAAATTTAAATAGCTATGGCAATTTGAAATAGCTGTAAGGCAACTAGATTGCTGTGATACATTTAAATAGCCATGTGAATGATTAAATAGCTATGGCAATTTGAAATAGCTGTAAGCCATTTAGATTGCTGTGATAAATTTAAATAGCCATGTGAATGATTAAATAGCTACGCAAATGTTTAAATAGGTATGGCAAGTTAAATAGCTACAAGATGTTTAGATAGCTGTAATTGAATAAAATAGCTATGACAATAATAAGTAGTCAGGCTATCGACATGATTCAACAAGATTATTTTCTGATGCATTTATTACTAATTATGTATAAAAAGGAAATTGCATCTCTTTTGAGAATGACCCGTTCCAACAGCATCTATCTTTCTCTTTATGAGGTATAGGAACAATTAAAGCAAGGAATAATAATTACTCACTGCGATACAATGTCCTAAATCCTGATAATCTTTCACCAATGTCATCACTATTCGACTTGATAACGATAAGTCACTACATTTTTCACTGTAGTTTGAATCGTGACCAATGTAAATAATAAAATCAAGAATATAACCATTTTTATCACATAACATGAAGAATTGAAAACCAAATCGTGCTCTTTTTAACAGAATGTATTGTTTTCACGATAGAGGGTCTCTGTACATTGTGCAAGCTTTTGTGAACATCTAGAAAACTTCCTGATGTGTACAGTCTTTTGAATGAAGAACATAAAGCTCCAATAACTGGCCAAATCCTTTTCATTTTGTTGATGGAACCTTGTTCGGTCTCAAAATGTAACATTTTGAGTAATATTTGAAATCGATCAGCATCCATAATTTTATTTAAAATTCAGTGTAATTAAAAATTCATCGGTTGGAAAATATATCCAAAGTCCCATTTCTCTTGCTATTCCTTTTAATACCAGTAGAGTAATAAAAACATTAAATTCGTAAATATTTGTTGAAACCCATTTATTTATATGTGAATATTGTTGGCGAGGATTGGAATTTTCATATTCAATTGTTTGTACTAAATCTCTATGAAAAATATAATTCCAAAATTCGATAGGAGTTTGAGTAACTTCCACTCGAACTTCGGCACTGGCGACAAACGAAAATGGATCTCTGTTGATTGTTGGAGTAACTGCCCGTTTAGTTAGATCAGTTTTGTCATCAGTGTCAGACAGAGATGCATTGGATGTTGATAAACTATTGTCAGTATCACTGTAAGAATCGTGGCTCGATATTATTTTGATTTTGTCAAAAAAACTTTATCGAGCAATAGAGAATACGAGCAATTGAAAATATATCTTAGATTCGATAGAACGTCGTTACATATATGATGTTTATTCCAAAACTAACCATGCAGGCACACACTTTTACACATACGTAGAGGATATATATCTGAGATAATGGAATATATCAATGATGAATGCGATAAAGTTAGAATATACATTAGGGATATCATGAAAGAAAGGAAGGAAAATGTATTCAATAAACTAATTTTGATCTTATTCGATTTTTTCTCTTCCTAATATGCAATTACAAGGGTGAGAAACATAATCAATGTGAAGCATCAGAATCAATAGAGTGAACTTCAATAGGAGCAGGATGTTAGCATCAACTCACAGCATACAAAAAAACAGATTTAAGGAATTATAGCCTTCATTTTTTTCATAGAAGTTGCTCTGACGGATATATACGTCGTTAACAATCAAATGGTTAATGAAAAGCAGGATTGAATTAAATATTTCCATGATAACTCAGGACCTATATTGTAATGGCGATCCGCAAAAATCATTGAAGCTTCGGTAGATTATCATTCCTCATCCACCTTATTCTCCTGATCTGGTTCAAACGGACTAATATTTGTTCCGTTCTCTCTCTGACTATTTGATTGAGAAAAGTTTCGACAACGAGAGCGACATCAAAATGGAACTCATCAACTTCTTTGATCAAAAGTTCCAAGATTTCTATGAACACAGGATTCTATCCTTGCAGGAGCATTGGCGACAAGCCATAGATAGAAGTGATGTATATATAATTAAACGGTAGTTTTACTGATGAAGTTGAAAAATCGCAAAAACCTTGTTGATAATCTGATATATTAACTGAGGATGAGAAATCAAAAGAAGATCAATATTCAATAACATTACAAGATATCGTTAACAAGTTCTAATTTTTTGAAAAACTTAGCTTTGCTGTTTTACTTCCAACTACTGTCAAAAATCATAATAACATTTATACATACCTATGCATTTACTATATCAGCAGTTTGTGACAAAACAACCGTAAGCTCTCATGATGAATATTAAAAATCCTACGGATTCTTTTTAGCCGTGGCTAGTGTTGTATATCAGGTTAGAATAGTTTAATCTTTTTATCAAATTCGTATTTTATTATTTGTCATTATTTTGATGATGCATCTCTTTCTTGGTTTATACATATATGTAAATATATAGGTGAAACTCACTCATCAAACTCATGATGCTTGGTTAACAACAGCAGAACTCCTGTAATACTTCGAAATAATATAACATTCGACTGTTTTGTGCAGATTTTAGACATAGTAAAAAGCCTCATTTAGCTAGTTATTTCTTACTCATTTTATTTATATTTCTGATTTAGAATTATGTAGTAAAAGACCCATCAAAAGATAGAACATATGGACATGGAGGTCGCTGTACTTTATGTCAATTGACTTGTTTTGAAATTGGCAACAGCTTTTGTTATGGTTCTCTACATGGTTTGTATTCTAGAGTGTTTGTAAATAAGATATTTTTCTTAATTAGTAGAGAATAAAGAATTTTGTCAAGAAGAAGAACTTTTTCTTTTTATTGCATGAAATGCGAATCTTTAAATAAGAAGTTA
Organism: Macrotrachela quadricornifera; assembly: GCA_022393335.1. Taxonomy (NCBI): domain Eukaryota; kingdom Metazoa; phylum Rotifera; class Eurotatoria; order Philodinida; family Philodinidae; genus Macrotrachela; species Macrotrachela quadricornifera. Next base: position 210,818 of record JAJEKB010019994.1, read on the forward strand.
TCTTTATACCTTATAATATCATTTATCATAAGACAATTAAAGTAAACTATATTTGACTCAAAATTTTTAGTTACGCATGATGATGTATTTGAATTTGAGAAGAAAGATAACAATACAATGTATATATTGTATTTTAATGCAAGTTCATGTAGTTTGATTCATTATTAGCTGCATCCTTAGCATAGATTCAGGTTTTAAAAACATTCTCTTTTAGAATTGAATTTCAATCAAATGATCATATTATAAAAAATATCTGACCTTTGCCCAGAATTTTTTTATGTATGAATAGGAAGATTTAATGATGATAATCATTAACAGGGACACCATCCTTTTGACATCATTGTATTATATCGATGTTAATAATAAGATTCTCACAGAACTCGTTTATAATTGTATTATGTGGATCAATATTTCTTTGTTAGAGTTATATTGAGTCTTCTATATGCAATATAATCGATTTTTAAGTGGCAGCTAATCATGACACGAAATTTTCTTTTCTTTTTTCTTTTTATTCAAAGAGAAAATTAATCCTTTTATGGTTGGTCGCGGTTAAAGTGGATTATTCAATTAGGGAACAATTCTCTTGTCTGAAGAAACTATTGCATGGCATCCATTATTCAATGACTAAGAGATTACCACGTGCTTTGCGGTATTATATAATGCAAAAAGATAATGAATTCAGAATAAAACTGCTTTTCAGATATGAGTGTATATCACGCATTTTCAAATATTCGTTGAATCAAAGTTTTGTTTTATAGAGTGTTTGAATAGACGATGAAAAAAAAATACCACGAACACTCTCAATTATTAGCTTGTGCTTCTATTTTCTCAAAAATACAAATATTAAAGACTAATCGATTGAATCAAATCAAAAGTCTGTTAGATATATTTCTGAATGAATTTCTTTTGTCATAGGAAGTTCGTATATCAATTATTTTCTTGTTATAACATTTGATTATCTTCTCTGATATTCTAAAGACGTCTACTTGTATTTAGATTGTACACACATTTTCACATGTTCATCAAAAATTGGTCAAATCTGGTCCTATTCATAGTTACAATGCCTTGAATTTTGAAAGCACAGTTGGTACGTATAGTTTAACGGTTCCACATACATATTTCTTTTTATTTAAGCGAGAATTCTAAGATATATGTCAGTTTATTCATTCAACTATCGAATAATAGTTATGCATAACAATTTATTACGTCAGAAATGATATAAATTAATAAATCTTTTAAGCGCAGTAGGATGAGATAGTTATTTGATTTCACGTGTATATGTTTAATCTTCTACATGATAATATAGAAGTTACAAACTGAATAATTCATAATGATATCGTGAGTCTCTAAAGATCATTTTTTGAATAATAAATACATTTTAAAATGTTTTATTTCACTAAATAACCATTATCTTAAAGATACCAGCAACGAACTTATATATCATATAGAAGCATTTATTCATTTGAGACTCATTTCATATTTAGTTATGCTTAAAAACACTTTTTTTTAAAATGCATTATAGACATGTAGATAATTTTTACTAAACATTGATCATATTGATTAGGAGCATTTGTAAAGTCTGTACATGGTCCATCGTTGATTTAGAAAGAATTGATCAACAATTTCGAGCTTATATCTCATGCTACTACTATTTTTAAAAATCCTTCTTCTCACCCAAAAAATTCCGTTATTGGCCAATTAAATACTTTCATCAAAGAAACATGATTTACCTACGTCTATTGGTCTAGACATTGACATTTGTCTGGTTCGTAAAATATCTTTTGTATTTCTGACATGTTAGTATATACCTTGAAAATAAATATGGAAAAGACCAATACATGCATTATTCATTGTGATTTTACGAAAATTTCGTTGTCACATTTCACCATTCAACCCATAAACAAGTAGATAATTTGACTATTATATATTGTGATTATTTAAATGATCTTCATATGAGAATAATTCTAGGTATAATACCATTGATAGTTACAAGAATATCATATTCATCGTTGATCAAGCACATGTTATTGATTCTGACTCCTGTTTCTCGATGCAATCAAATATGTCAATGACTTGCTTGTTTATGCCAAGCATTCAAATTCATCTAGCATTGTTCCAATTAATTATAATTTCATCGGGAAAAAGAATGCTTACAAGAAATATTCACAATTGAAATCATTTTCTGAATTTCTAATATTCCGCAATCTAGTAGAGTCAACTTAAATTTTGTTTTAATACTTGCTACAATGTACTATTTGTAACAAATAAAGGTTATCTTTGTTAGTTTGCAATATTATACATATATTCCTCGGTTATACCTTAGTTTACTACCATTTGTGATTACTCATTATAAATAAAACTGAAATTATGGAAGATATGACTTAAATAAAAATATATTGTACCGCAAGCGCGTCAAAAACAAGCCATAATTTCTAGAATAACAAATGATTTCAAATTTTTATCCATATCATTTCTAGCAGCTCTCATACTCTGGCATATTCAAGTATGGAAACTACCTAATATTTTAATAATATATCCTTTTCTTGTGTTCATCAAACAACTACTTACTATTCTCTCTGAAAATCAACTTGCTACTTTTACAAACTAATTCATTACATAAATCTTGATATAAAACACACTCTCCAAAGCGATGCTGCTCCAATTGGATGAGTCTAAAGGAGAAGATTTTTTCTTTCATACTTAACCCTCGACTGAATTCATTCTATTTATTTTGAAAATCATTGTCAGATAATTCATCAATTAGTGTGATGCTCATAGTCACCTCAATCTGAACATACCTTTCACATTTTATGATTTCCACAAGCAAGACTATCAATTTCAATTTCGAAAAATATCAAGTATCCGCATTTTCTTCATTATAGATAACAATTTTGACTTTTATGGACCATTAATAAAGTGCTGATATTAGTTGCTTGGACTACACTTGACATACTTCTTTCCAAAAATATCCTAGGCTTCGTTGAAAGTTGAACGCAAGAGGAGATTATGTTAACCTTATAAATGAATGATGCATTCATTGTCAGAATCTCTACAAGGCGTCATTTACGACTAGTGAATACCCTCATCTTATTTTCTTCTCAAACTAATCGTTTAACTGTGTTACGATTGAAGCAAATTTGTCCTAATTCGTAAAAATCAGTAGATTTTTAATAGGATCACTCCCAATCAGGAATCATAAAATACAAACGGAAAGAGAAGCAAAAAACTAAAGCAAAGAAAAAAAAATACACAAGCACAATTTATTATAGAAATCACGTGTGATGATAGAGATTTGATTTTGCATTTTGTCGTACCAAACCTTTCAAATATGTCCCTTTGTTTCCAAAGGAAGCACATTGTCAGATTCCATAGATCATGCAAACCGTTGTAAGTTTCCCAAAACATCTTTTTTTGTTTTGAAAGTCAATCTTTCGAAGAAGGGGCTAGTCATTCGTCGGCGCCCATCCGGGGTGCCATTCACGACTAGCCGCTCCTTTGTGCATCCGTACTTGTTCATTCTCTGTAGCTTTCTCTATACGATATATCTCATTTATCGTTGCGGTTCTCCATTTTTTTTGTACGATCGATATAGATACCCTAGTTGCACAACATTATTTACATAATCCATTATTAGATTTCTGAGCACTTAATTATCCAGTCTGCAACTAATATAATTGATGAAGAACTCGGCATCGGAAATTCATTAGTTGAAATTTAGGCATGAAAAAGCGTAATTCGAAGAGAGCATAAGCTCGCACTCTTCTGATTCATTGTATTTTCAGCCTAATAAAATCTCAAATGCCCCAAACCTAACATTGAAAATCTATGATTGAGTGAATTTTTCACCTCCAACACTTTTATGTATTGAAAGCGCAACATCAAAAACCCTTAGTAGGTTTGACTTTTCACTTAAAAAACTCTAATTGGTGAAGAAAACGAGTTCGAAAACATCTGATTCTATGAAATCTGCAGCCCAAAAAAGTGCTTGGTTCAAAGTGCGACATCAAAAAACTTTACTTGGATCGTTTTCCAGATTGCAAAAATCGCTTTTGTAATCTTATACTTATTTAACCTGCACGCTATGATCTGGCACAAACAAAGCTACACACAAAATCCTATTAGTATTTCTCATATAACCGCACTTCGGTCGAAAGAAAAAATTTATTTGAAAAAATTCAAAAACTAATAGCACCATTCAATTCCTCGATCCCGAAAACCTTTAGTCAAACTTTACCGGAAGTGCATATGAACCTTTTAGACAATGTTTTTTTTACCTCGATGTTCTTTTGACCCTGACACAAACAAACGCACACACAAACTATTTTTTTTGTATGACCCTCTTTCCAGTCGAGGAAACTTCATTTGTTTATGATTTTAAATCTGACTTGTTATTATTTCTTAACTTAGGACATATATATGATACATCGTACTTTTACTCTAAAAGTCATTATTAAAAAAAACAGCAAAAGTAAATTATTCGATATATAAATAGATAATTTACTCTTGAATAAAAATTAGCTAATGATTAGATATCGTCATGTTCACATCTCATTTCTTCACCTCTACAAAAACCTACTTATTCACTATCATAAAACTAGATAATAATAATCGTCGTATATCTTCGTTAATAGATAAATTAAAGGATTATTAAATTATAAATAAACACTTTTACTTATTTCTATATTGAGAATATCTTTTCATAGAATATCAAAAATTGCCATTTCAATCTCAACTAGATTCTAATTTCATCTGCTACTTTTACAGTATGTAGCATTTTGTTTAATACTTTACTCAGACAAGTTTTACAAAAGGCATTACTAAATTTTCTTCCTTTAGATTTTTTTTTACTTAAAAAGAAATAATTTATGAATATTGGAGATTATTTTTTTAATAATTTTCAATTTAATTTTTATTTTTTCTGTATGCAGATATTTAAATCACTTGATAAGGTCTCCAATAGAATCGAAATTATGATTGTGATAGTTATTTTTCATGCTCATACTCACCATGATTTTAAGGATTTAATTATTTGCGTAGATTATTTTATACCATATGGTCTATTCTTTGATCAAATTAAAAATCATGTTGTAATATTCATTTTTATAATGATTTTTCACCCCCTCAGTCTTAGCATGATTGATCTTCATTATATGGGAAAAAAATATTAGTCACATTTTGTCACGTTTTATCTTTTTTTTAATTCACGCTTGAATGCAAATGGTTATAAAATGTGATGCTGCGTTTGCAAATTACAATACAGTTTCATATACACCTTAACACACACATCGACGATCAAATACTATCGGTTAGTAAGACTATTGTTCGATAAAGAACAAAAAAAAATCAAAAGATATCTTTATCCGTTATTTTTGGCTTACCATTTATAGTTATAGACAAAATAATAGTTACTGTTGTAAAGGTATAAAACAAAATCGGTCAGTCACCAAAATTTAGTACACAACAACTCTGAATAGTTCTCCCAAAATTAACATCATCGTTTCTTACCAAAAATAGAGAAGTCAAGAGGTCTACCATCAGATGGGCTATGACAATTTATAGAGAATGATCATATATATCCAATAAAATGTTATCCGTTTCAACCGAAAATAACTCTTGTATAGTTAGTTATGGGCACCATTCTTAGCAGACATGTATCAGTCCGAGTTGGTTTGGTGTTCAATCAGAATTGGCAATTCACTCAGTTTGAATACAGTTGTCTTCGTATCCAGTGTGCCAACAACCACATATATCATCTGAGAACATGTGATGCCAAGATCATCCTTATATGATATCAGCCCTTGACGATCTCACACTTACGCGTATATCACATTTGTATAGAACTAACCTTCATCAATATCGCCTGTGTGGGATATCACATTTATATAACACTAACCTTCATTGTTAACATACTCATTATATTTGTGAAGGTAAGCGTTATATATATATGTAATACTGATGAAGGTTAATTTAATACAAATGGGGTATCGCGTAAGCATATATCGGTTAAGGTTGATTTTATATGAATGTGGTAATATGAAGGGCTGATATCATGTAAGGATGATCTTGGTATCACGTGTTCTCAGACGATGTGTGTGGTTCTTATTACATCTGGTCGGTTTGATAACCAGTCAAAGCTGAGCGTGTAGTCGGCCTAGATATCGAACCATATGAGTATTTGGTCTGACTAAAACCTAGTTGACTAGCATTTGGATATCTATAATTTTCAGATAGTGCCTGAAAATTTACTGATACAATGACCATCTAGGCCCTGTACAATTACAAGAATCAATCATTCTTGGTGTCTTAGAGAGGAGTGGAATCACTAGTCAACAGTACCTAGAGGAGTATACGAGTTAATCTTCGATAGTTTATAAAAGAGAATGGAAACAATTATCCGATAACCCGCAAATCCGGACCCGTATTATTCCTCAATGCTCACTAATACAGGACGGGATCCATTTTCAATGTTCCTTCAAAGTGAACTGAAATTGCTCTTAAATAAACCCTAAAAGAAGATATGAAGCATACGTTGGTGGTCTATAAATGGAGATAGAAACCGTTCATCCATGGTCTCTACAAGGCGATAGAGACCAGTCAATGATAATCTTATAAAGAAACCTAAACTATTCGTTGATAGACTCTGCAAGGAAAAGGCGGTACTGCTCAATTGTCCTTTAAAGGAGAAAAGACACGTGCTGTAATAATTCTCAGAGCACCCTCATCTTAAGAAGCCAATTTTCCTCAAATTTTTCGATTTTGTGATTTATAGTACGTTAGGTAAAGGAAAATACTCGCTATCGAACACTCTATAGTTTAGTCAATTTCTGATGACTTCTGAAGCAGTGTATTCTACACACTAATATTGTTTTATACGGACAGCTCTTATTAATTTAATGATGAAAACGATATAACCGTACAAAATAAACGAATTTTTCATCATTTGACTTTATATACATTGATTCAATTCGTTTTAAACAATAATTTGTGATAAACTATTCGGAAATTGTATCTATGCCCTTTTATCATGGAGAAGTCTTGAAATGGACTTCCAAAATCCCTTTTGCATTTACCATAATAAAGCTTTCTGTTCTAATGTTTCCGTATTTTCCAAATTTCTCCACCAATTTAAAAGTTAGAGAGCTACAATTGGTCTCAAAATGAAGAGAATGATCAGCTTTACAACTTATCAGAGTCCAGTTTTTGGATTTTATATTTAATGCCTAATGACACTCACCTGTTTTGCAATACACACACTCCTCTTACCCTGTTTGATAAGATAAATTTTGAAAAAATACTGCAAAACAAAACATAATCAAACTGTGTTAAGTTGCAGCGTTCGATCTTGGCTATATTTTAAAACTAGACCAAGTTTCCTAGCATTTGAAATAGCAGAGAATTTTGGAAATATGGACATTCACTTTTGGGCACTTAATTTTGAGATAAAATTTCGTAGACTTCATATTACGAGCTGAAGTTTTTTCTATAAGATGCTTAACCTAGATTGCATTTCCTGTCAAAGTTTCAGCAAGATTTGATACTTCAAAGCGAAAATAAATTTAAGGTGTAAGGGGGGGGGGGACTTTAATGTAAACTGTATTCATTTCTAGCTAGTCTTTAGAAGCAGACAGCAATAATCGGTCGATCGTTTTTTAAAGGGGATGTAACTTGTTCTTCCATAAACCATAAAGAGGAACAGGGATTATTAAGGTAATAGCCGTGACAAGAGAATACTCTTCTGCAACTCCTTAAAGTGGACAGAAATCATTTTTTTATTGGTGCACAAAGGAATTTAGGAGCCACGCCTTCAGAATCCTGAAATAGGCCCGTTCGTCAATGTTTTCTATGGCAGAATACAAACCAATCTTAGAGATTCCCCAGAAGGAAAGAAGGCATTATCCCAAATAGTCTTTAAAGAGGAAATGGAACCAGTGCGTAATAGTCTCTACAGACGGATAGGAAACATTTTTTTGCAGCCTCAAAAAAGTTGTAAGAACTATTCGTCCAAGATACCTAAAAATGGACAGAAATCATTCCATGGGAATCGTTATAAGAGAAAGGCATTTCTGCTTGAAAATCCTTTAAAGGGGATAGGAACCGCGCTTCGATTGACCTTAAATGAGAACAGATGCTAGATCTCGATAGTCTCTAGAAGTAGACAAGAATCATTTGTAGGTCGTCCCTGAAAAAGAAACAGACATCATTGTTTAGTAATCTCTAACAGGAGCAAGTTAAGACTTCTCGGTAGTTTCTAAATGGAGATAGAAATCTTCTTTCAATAGAATTGCTAATGGATTATCGATGAATCCTTCTGACGAGGGAGGTGTCTCAAATGATTTACCACTTTTGAATTCGGACTTTTTATATAATGTAGACCTCAGTGAGATATAAAAAACTTCAAAAGAATAAGGGCTCATAGGCCTTTTTTCCAGAATTATAGCCATTTTACTTGAATTTTATCCTGTAGTACGGTATACAGCAACAAATCGAATGATGATTTTTCGACCTAAAATTCTACCCATAGATAGGCCTACATGTAACTAGGATGCTCTGCAATTCTCAGCTCAAAAGAACGTTTCTTTCACAAAATATTGAATTTTCAAAAACCACACATATTTTATGAAAGATGCAAGAATTTCAGGTCGAAAAACCATCATTCGATTTGTTGGTGTATATCGTACTATAGGATAAAATTTCAGTAAAATGGCTATAATTCTAGAAGAAAGGTCTATGGGTCCTTATCCTTTTGAAGTTTTTTATATCTTACTGAGGTCTACATTATGCAAAAAGTCCGAATACAAAAGCGGTGAATCACTTGGGGTACCTCCCTCGTGAGTCCATTTTACATTACTTATACGTCTTCGTCCTTTCAAAAGAAAATAACACTATCTATGAACCAGAGATGCACGAGGCACAGGGCAGAAGATCTACGGAGTGGGTGAGGGAGGGGCGAGTGAGCGATGAAAAATCTCTTGTGAACAGAGTTGCGTTCAGTTTTTTCGAAATCTCAACAAATACGTCCCTCTCAACTTGTCTAAACACCAAGTGAGTGGTGTATTTGCTCAAGGAAGATGAAATCGCAGCAACTATCATGACTAAATCAATTTTGACATCATAAAAATACGAAATTACGAAAAATTTATAAAGTCATATAATGTCATAATGGGGCGAAGCTTCTTTTTAAAAAATTCTCGGGGCTAGATGATCACAGTTTGGGTCGGGGGCGGGGCGGGGATGTAAGAAACTGTGCCCCATTCAGCTCTGCTATAAACTTCATTTCTAATATTCATATTCAATTTTATAGTTTTAGTTGTGCAACATAGTCAATTAAAATATGTTTGCAACTAGGAAGATTCCGAAGGTGACCAATGATCGGGCGCCGATAGATGCTGAAAAAGGGTAAGTCACAACTGTTTATTTATCGAAAACTTTTGAAAAAGATCAAAATCTTTGGATATAATCACGTATCTTTTGGATTACCAGCAAGTTTTGTTAATTAGAAGAAAAAAATGTCTGCAAAGCAAAATCAGCAGAGAGGGCAAAAACGATCGCATAATGAAAATCGTCCGCAAAGTAGAATAATGGTAAAGTGGTAAACTGCCCGAATTATAGAAACAAGTAAAACGTAATAAGAATAAGACGTTTATTTCAGATAGCTCGATTCCAAATAGAACATCATCTCTATCAAGCTAGTCTAACGCGGGATAATACGTGCCGTTTGAGTCATATGATTTGACTAAATCAAAACAAGATTAATGAATGACATACAGTTATCTTTAGTTCAGGATTTTTTTGTTCACAATTGCTTAGAAAAATCAGTGTGTAGGTTTTTTTCGAGAATAAACTAATCAACCGTATTTGATGAATTTTCTTTGAGAAATTAACAAGTCGATTTTACTAATTATTTTTAGAAATTGTTTAGTCCATCGTGAGTTCTTGATCTTTTTTCATAAATAGTATGATTTTTGTTTTAATGTTATATTCGTCTCGTCTAGTATATGGATCTTGCTTAGAGTAGCACCTGACGCAGTGAATGTTTTTTTTAGTCTGCTGTAGGAATAGTGCAAACCATCGCAGCTTGCTAGTTCGCTCTATCTAATATAGTAATTTATGGTATTTTCTTCAGGAATATACAAAATTGACTCAGTTTATAAATTTTCCATGAGTAATAGGCTAGTCTAAAAGAGATCATAGATCTCCCTTGAGGCAAAATCTACTGGTATGACCGATTTCTCTTTTACCATTCACTCATGTCTGTTTATAGACTTTCTTTCGCGAATATCGAGTGAGTTCGAGGTACATTTTTTTACTATTAAAATTTTGTTTAATGTCGCAGCGTTTAAATGATATAATATTGACCAAAATATTCGTTTATCGTAAACAAAAAACGAATGATATTCTTGTTGTTAAAACGTTGAATATAAATATGTTAAATTCATTTTAAGAAAAGTGCAATTTCACATTCAATAGCATCATTCATACGATAATCAATAGTTTTAATCAAAAGAAATCATTGTTTTACTTTATCTCATATGACAGATAGGAAAAGAGCTTATTTTATCAGGAGAATGTGTTCATTATTTATAATACATATTTCGTTATTTAATGTATTTCTTTAGGGGTTGGTTAGGAGCAGGTGCACAGGTCGGGGCGGCATTAATTGGCGTCTTGGTAGCAGTTGCGTTCTTTATTTTATCAGCGTTAATTGTGTTAGCTCTTATACCCGTATACACGAAAACTAAGAATATTGAAAATCTCAATACTTTAAGTATGTTTTAATATACTTTTCTTTGTATTTATTTTATATTGGAATGATATTTTTCAGATGGTGGTGCTGTTTTCAATATAACATATTCAACTGATGTAACAGGTGAGACTAATACAGCTGTCACCAATTTGGATTCTCTCAGTACTCAAGTAAATTTTTTGCATTTTTCTCTTTTCTGTATTTTATTCTTTTATGTGATTTTAGCTGATGAATCAACTGAATTTGAACGATATTACCGTCAATAGTGCTAGATTTATTTCACAAACGGTAACAGTGTATGTATATATATTAATCATTTCGGCAGGACTGGAACCGGGACTAAAATTTTTTTAAATTCAAACTAAGATCAAAATAATTAGTCTAGTAGTAGCTCGAAGCTGTATAAAAAGATAAAGATGATCGGTATAAGAGTGAGGAGATAATGTTTCATATCAGAAAGACTTCCAGATCGATCAATTCAATAGTCAGTATTTTATGAGAATTCGATGGAATAATGTGAGATTATCTAGGAACTGAAGAATGGAATCACATCGAAATTCATACTATTGAGATTTGATAGGATTCGACAGGTATTGAATACCGTGATCTAATACAATTTAAATGAACTCTCATAAAATATGTAACATAGACATTTTACTCATGAAATTCGACATATTGTTGCCATCCAAAATCCTATAAGATTTTGTAGAATGATTTGATAATAGTTATGTATCATATAATCTTCTCTTTTGTTTGAAATGAAAAATAAATAAGGGTTTTATATATGTTTTTAGCGGCAATACTAGTCAATGCCAAAGCTGGTTTCTCTTATCAATGTTTGTCAATTATCCACAAAGTTGCAGGAGCAGTCTCTTCAGTCAATCAGCCTGCAGGGATAATTTAGAGAGTCAAGTGCAACAAATTACTGGATCAGCAGTGAAAAATTTATCTTTATCCGTCCAATTTCCCAATGGTCGTACCACTACAGCTAATGTGGCTTTTAGAAATTTTGGAGTTCCTGCAGGTAAACTATTCAATTGTTTATTTAAGATAAAATTATTGAATTAATATACTTTTTTGAACATATGTACTTCAAAAAAATGAATTTAGATAAAATCGTATCTATAGCAACAATAATGACACTTATTAGTATTTCTCCATGAATCATAAAAAGATATATTTTAACGAAAGATGCAAATATAAAATCTTGTTAGATTAATTTGAATATATCGAATGAATTTCTCATCTTAGAAACAAAAAACATTTTTTTATAGAAATAGTTCTTATGAAAAACGTCGATATTTTTAAAGTCTTAAATATTTGAACAATGTAAAAGTGAATAAAATTTAATAGATTGAGCTAGTTAGAAACTTCTCATAACGAAAATCGAATTGTAATATTTGCTTTGATAGCATTTATTTTCATTGTGACACTATTTTGAGATTGCAAGATCTGAAATTGTATATGAAAAAGGTAAATGTGCGAACTGGTTTAACTAAAGAAATAATTTGTTTCAATCTCCCACTAATTACAATATTTTTTCGAGCTTGAAATATTCATCATAATCAGATATAAAGAATAGATAATAGTATTTACTTTTCGTAACATTATTTTTCTAATATAGCCGATGGATCACAAGTTTACTGTCTTCAATATCCGCAACCATGTGCAACCAATCGTTCAATTCTATGTCCGACTAATGAAGCTCAAATTCAAGCACTAATTCGCGAGGCATATCAAAACGGTTCAACACTTATTCGTGTCGTTGGTTCAGCACATTCTTACGAGAGAGTTATCCTTGATGCTAGTTCAATAAGCAGTAATACAACATTAAAAATAGTCTCAATACAAAATTTTAAGGGTGTCGTTATTAACCGTCAGGCAGGAGTTGCAGTTGTCCAAGGTGGTACAATTTTAGGTCGTAATCCTGAACATCCAGAAAATGATGAACAATCTTTAGCTTTGATTTTAAGAAGAGCTGGATATGGCTTACCAGCTGTTTCCGGAGTTACTCGACAAACAATGTCTGGATATTTTACCACAGGCACAGGTAGTGGTTCTACAAGGTACAACCTTTTTGATGCACTTGTTGGAATGCGATTAATTGATGGTACTGGTACAATACATGATATCGATAAAAATCATCCTTATTTTCCTGCAGTTGGTGTATCACTTGGTTTATTAGGTATTATTACTAGTGTGAATATTAGTTTGGATACACCTTACTATTATATAAAAGGTTCAGAAACAACTTCACCTATCGAACCACCTTCATCAAATCTTTCTATCGGATGTCCTGTTGATATATTTGGAAATGGTTCTCAAGGTTTTCCAAGTCTCGGACAATTCTTTAAAAATAATGTTGATTATGGACGATTATTTTGGTATACACAAAAAGGTTTTAATCGTGCAGCTTTATGGAGTGCTTCAAGACATAGTGAAACTCCACTTCCTCCAATTGTACCATACAAATTATTTCCTGCAGAAAATATCACAGCAGCTAGTATAAGATATGCTGATATTCTTGTTAAATATAACGTTTTGGCAGAAGATACGCCTGCGTTTTATAACACTTCATATGAAATTTTCAATAATTTATTCCCAGTTGGACGACAAGACTTTTTCGATGCATATGAAGATAGTTTACCAATGGATAATAGATTAAATTATCAAATATTAAAAATATCATTATTTGAAATTTTTGTTCCTTATGAAAAAACGCAGGAAGTAGCAAATGTTCTTCGAACCTATTATTACTCACATGGTGTTGATGCAACTGGTAATACTGCTATGGAAATTTATCCAGCAACTAGAAGTCCATTCTGGCTTAATCCAGCATATGATGGAGATTTTATTAAAATTGGTTGGTATTGGTTTCATGTTAATCCAAAAGGAACTCCAGCTGGTTTCTTTCGACAATTTGCGGATTTATTCGAACCCTATAAATATCGTTGTCATTGGGGAAAATTATTATATGAGGATTTCAGTGGACAACGGGTACGTTCAGTATTTCCCATGTTTGATCAATTTTTAAACGTAAGGAGTCAATTGGATCCAAGGAAATTATTTGTTACACCTTATATGCGAAACATATTTTCTCTTTAAGACAATACGACAAATATAAACGAACGATTTTATCAATTTTTATTTTTAAATCTACTACAATGGATAAATACTGATCAAGACAGTTTTAGTGAATATTAACATTTATTCGAACTTTATATATATACAATGCATTAGGCTTAGTATTTTTGCGTTCCTAGCTGTTTTTCTTTTTTAAGAATTCTATACAATTCGAAATCTCTTTTTCAGTTTTTAGTAGTATTCAATTTGAAAATTTTATTGAAGCATGTGGAGCAAGTATTCAACTATTCCAATTTCTATCTCATTCATCTTTGTAACTCTTTCCTATTCTTTCAGATGTGTCACTTCCTCATTTGTGCCTCCATATTTTCTCTTATCTCTCATAGTTGAATATTTCAATACTTGAATAATCGAAACGACTTATCGATTTATGATAAAGTAGTTCGATCGATATCAACGGTAGAATTATTTATCCTTTTTCGTTACATTGTGAATTTATTCTTATTTTAAAAATCTCACTATCTGGCATTTTACGACACGTTAATGTGATACAAGGTGTATCATATATCAACGAAAACAGTACAAATTTGTCAACAAAAAACGATAATTAGTTTTGTCAAATGCTAGAGAGAATTTGTTTTAAAATAATAATAACTTCATATCCCTAAGTACAACTATCGAGATTGAATTACTACCTTTTTTTTTTGATTTTTAATAAATTCTTTCGTTTTTCTTTACAAACAAACTAACAAAATGACGTTTTTTTTTTGTTTAAACAACTTTGTGTTTTTCTAGATTCGTGATAATAAAAATGATGTTAGCAAAAAAAGTTAGTAGTAACTCTTATTGCTTATATGCTTGTCAACTGTAGTCATACATATTCGTGGATAATCTACCAGTAAGATGCAGAAATGTCCACTGCGCCAGCTTTTCTATGAAAGAAATTTTTTCAAAACTCATGAATTTGGACATCATTTCAATGTTAATATGAGCTGCACGATAAGGCTTGATGAATCTAATCGATTGTCACGATCAACTCTTGTTTAAACCGGTCATAGATTTGAAAATCTAAAGGTTTTTAAAAATACTATCACTGCAACGGCGACGGATTCTCAATTGCGATGGACACTTCTGGTAAGATGATAAATCGAAAAATATTTTGATGTGCATTGATACAGTTTTCATAGTAATTAAACACTATGATCATGAATGATTAAAATATTTTTCGATCAAATACAGAAAGTTCTAGAATATCGAGGACTTTGTAGTTCTTCTAGATTTAAGATAATTAAAATGATAAATAAATATAAATGAATAACTTGAGAATGAAATATATGTTACATTCAAAATTAATTAAAATGCAGTTTTTTCGTTGATTTTTTATTAGTTTTTATTTTATCCTTAACCCTTTCACCCCGATGTGAGCCACCGATGGCTCACGGTATATTTCATATTTTAATCTCTAAATACGTTCTATTAAAAAAAAAACAGTATATATCATAGGATGCGGCGTGAAAAACTCTACAATCTCCATAGTAAAGCTTATTTTAATTGTGTAATTTTTGTTTTCAAAGAAAATAAAACTCTGTGTGACTAGTTTTCGAGGTTGCAAGACGATCATTGTTTTCTACACGAATGTGAAATTTCATTTTTCTTATTTCATCTTTTTATCATCTAATATGATTCCGTAAGAAGTAATAAAATATACCTCAAGATGCAGCGTGAAACGCTGTACAATCTACATCGTAAAGCTTATTTCAATTGTGTACTTTTTGTTTTCAAAAAAAGCAAAACTGTGTGCGACCAAATGTTGAGGTTGCAAGAATTGATCGCACAAAATTTTGCTTTTTCTGAAAACAAAAAGTACACGATTGAAATAAACTTTACGATGTAGATTGTAGAGCGTTTCACGCTGCATCTTGTGATATATTTTGTTTTCTAATAAAATGAATTTAGAGATGTTACTTTCTATGAAAATTGAATCGAGGTGAAAGGGTTAATATAGTAGAATTTTTAGTTATACAAACTTGAGTATTATATTATATTTGTTTGAATTGAAGTGCACACACTGACGTTCTACATTTGGATTGATGTTTTTGGTTGTGTATAGATGTTTCATCTTTTCTATTTAACATCTTTTTATGTATTTTGTTTCTGTACTGATGATGACCGTGCTACCATTTGAAAAGGTTGAAAATTCTACTATATTAAGAATAAAATTAAAACTAATCAAAAATCAACGAAAAAACTGCATTTTAATTAATTTTCAATGTAACATAATTAAAATGACATTAGCAAGAAAAGTAAGTAATAACTTCCT
This sequence comes from Macrotrachela quadricornifera, assembly GCA_022393335.1. Lineage (NCBI taxonomy): Eukaryota > Metazoa > Rotifera > Eurotatoria > Philodinida > Philodinidae > Macrotrachela > Macrotrachela quadricornifera. The sequence continues at coordinate 226,966 of JAJEKB010019994.1, forward strand.
TTCCTTTTATATGTATTATCTGTGAATACAGATGATCTTAGATAAGGAATCAGAGATAAATAAACACTCGTAAAGAGAGATGTTTTGTTTTTTTGATTTTCGAAAGTTGAAGAAGTCTTGCGCTGCTATGTTGCACAAGGTCAAAAAAAGAGAGCTCGAAATTTCGAGTTTACGCATCTGTAAATGTTACCATAATTTTCGTTTGAAATAAAGAGTTCGTGGTTTATGGGGATTTGAAGATGAACTTTGAGCTACGTTGAATCGTCTGATAATAGTTAGAAGAATCAAAGTCATTGTATACAAATGAAACTTACTAAACAAAAGTAGGTCAACTAGAAATTTCGAGCTCACTTTTTTTGGCCGTTGCACAACGATCATAGTTCTTGTACCATTTAGTTATTTTATGCTTTCTAAATCAAATCTGCCGTTATCGACATTGCGTACTTTCTAAAAATATGGTCTGAAGATGCTGGACATCCGTTCGATTATTGTCATATACTACTATGTCCTGAAATGAAACAAACATTTTCAGATTTACAAGCATTTCTTTTATTTGTCTAGAATGAGTTGATCAATGAAAACTATACATTTTGTACTATGGACAGGATCTGTGCGCTATCTGTAATAGTTACAAAAGTAGATTTGATGTTTAAATTAAATGAATATTTATTAGTAAGAATAGAAGCAGAATAATCATTAATTTATAACGAAAACTTTAAAAATAGCAAGTATATAACTGAACTAGTACTATTTTATGACTTGAGAACACATAGAAATAGTGCATAATCGATGTTGAATTCCGAATGGTACAAAATTACCTTTATGCCATTGAATAGCTAAAGTAAATATGATAAGTTCATCTTAAATGGTTAATGGTCTTGACTGTGTTACAGCTGTCCACATATCGATCATGATTAACCTTGGAATAGTCTTAGTAAAGTTTAAAGATGCAGAGGTAGAATAATGATCGATAGGCTTTCAAGAGAATAACTCGGACAATTAGATCCGATCATTATTCTATTGGAATCTCTCTAAACCAATGAAATCCTATTGGATTCCGAGTTGCGATTCAACATCCGAATTCTTAATGTTGGAAATCTTTTCTTCTATTTTCTAAGGTCAAATAAAAAAGTTAGTGGAAATTAATCAAGTTTCCAGGTATAGCTAATCTAGAATGCTCTTTATTTGACGATGGTTCCCTTATGTTGTTTCAAGGAATATCGAAAAATACCATAGAAATCAGTAATGGTACCACACAAACATAACTTTTGTTTATTTAGCAAAGATTGAAACAATGTCTGTCGGTATTGGGCAAAATATTCGGTATAGTATATCGATATTTTGTTATTTAATGCAACGAGTATGAAGAATTAGAAAAATATTGAAACCTATTAACATTAATATGAAATAAAATATATTCTGATTATGTTCAAACTATGTGATTAATTTTTTTTTAAGAATTTTGTAGCAGCTACGACATAGCTGCATCGTATTTTGATCACAGATGAAGATATAGTTATGTATTTTATCACGAAATTGATGAGGAAAACTTTTAGACTCGAAAGATAAAAGTGTGAAAGAAAATTGATGATTAACAAGAAATATCTACTTTTTGTTTTATCTTTTTTTCATTTCATTTTGTCTATCTGTAGTAATCAACTTGATTTATTAGTTTAATTTCAGATGTTTTAAATAATATTCTTATTGTCTATTATAAATATTAACACATTCAGCACTGTGTGAGTCGCTGGTAGCTCACGATATAGTCTAATGAGGGAAATGAGAAAAAAAACTGGTCCTCCTCTCTTTCTTTGTTAAGTAAAGTTGCGACGATGAGTCCTATATTAATGCAATCTTTGCCATTGATTGAATTTTTTAATTCTGTAGAGAAATATTTTTTTGTTGAAATGATCAAGACAAAAAAGTTTTTATTCTTTTTACTGCTATTGCAAATTCTTCTCTTGATTCTTGTTTTTCTGATTTTGTTTATTTTTTTAATATCCATGTCAGATACTAAACGTAATAGTTTTGTGACTATCATCATCACTTCTTCTTTTTTATCTTTCTACGTGATCAGTTTTATGCTATTTTTATTCTAGAACGCATAAACTTCACCGCACCTAAGGTTTCTTTTTTGAAGAATTTTGCTTCATGATTTAGCACAATTATTTCTTCGTGTGATACTAACACGAGAAAGTCTCAAAACATTGTTTCACTAAACAATATGTAAAAACAGATGTATATATTTTTATGATTGTTCTGTATGAATAAGTGTAGTAGAAAAAGGGATGTCTCGAATGAGATTCGGGAGGAGAGTAAACTCTTTCCTTCTTCCATTCACTCAATAATCGGAAACATTCTTATTTTTGAGAGAAAGTTTTTTTAAATTTCTAAAATAAAATTCAATCTTATTATCAATATGTATCGAATTTGTTTCGTCTCTCATTGTATGCATTAGTAAATATGACTTTATTAAGTGATAATATTTCGTATATACTGACTCATTCGTTGTGTCATGGTTATAACGTCATCATAAACGTATTTCATGTGTATCCTCTTTCGTTGTATTATCATGCTTGAATGCATTTTAAAATATTCATGTGTATTTTCTTTTCATTCTTCTTTTCTTTATACATCATGTTGCTCTCGCTCGTATATTCTATTGATTTTTATTTATTTTTTTGTCAATTATTAGTAAATTCTTGTTTTTTTTTATTATTCTCTCATATACATATATATCAATCTGATTTCAATAAGGAAACTTTGTATATTCCACTAATAATGACTAGATATTGGTAAGCGATTTGACTATTATTGTATATATCCATGTGACTTTATTTTTAACGATTATTTATCAAAACAACAGAAGGTATTTGTATACATTTTTTGTCTTCATCAAATTGTAAGAAGTTAACTATCGTGAAGGTTTTTGCACGGAAATTATGAAGGGTGTCCCAGAAGGTTGCCTCTATGAGGAAAAGATACAGTAAAAGACGACCTAAAAAATGGCTTTTGATTGACTTCGCTAGCGCATCTAGTAAGAAAGTTACAGACTTTGGAATGTGATTGACAAGAAAGAAAAATTAACCGGGAGAACTCGGTGGATGTGGCGATGAATCCATTAAAAGCTTCATAACTTCATCAAAATGAAAGATTTTTCGATCGAGTTTGTTTTTCTTTGATCAAAAATGATTGCTCTTTTCAACCTATCTATAAGATCGAAACATCGATCATATTTTCGATTTCTTAGTGGATTTTCTGTCTTAAACATGGGTTGTTGAATTTTGGCCTATTTTGAAGCTTAGTTATCGAATAGTCCATGTGTCTTAATAAATTTTTCTACATATCACGAGAAAGAGTACATTTAAAAGTACTAAACACAAACTGAGTTCTCACTTTTGCTACGCTTTTTCTACGGAAATAGTGGGGAGTAGGAAGTTAAAATCGAAAGAAGTACCAAATTTACAAAGTTTTCGTTTTTTTCGTCTCGCATATAATTTGTTCAGTTTCCTTATTTCTTACTAGATGCGCTAGCGAGATCAATCAAAGGCCATTTTGTAGGGCATCTTTTACTGTATCTTCCCTTAATAGAGGCAAATTTTCAAACACGGGTTTTACTACAAAAAAATTTATTATATAAATCGTTTTAGAACTTCTGGGACACCCTTTAGATACACAAAAATATTTCATCAAAATATTCTTCTTTTATTAGAGATGTTTCAAGCTCGGTACGACTTGGCAATAAGGTTGACTTTTATTTTAGAAATATTGAGTGAATGGAAGAAAAAAGCACTCGAGACACCAGTGTTTTGACTCTAATTCTCTGAAGACGAAGTCTCAATCGATAAGTCTTTCATAGTTGGTACTTGGATCTAGATGTAGTAAGTGGATATAATTATAATTTAAATCTTTAGAACACACTTCGGAATCTACCCGTGTTAGACGATGACGACGACATAATTATTCTTATTGCAATACAAGATGAGAAAGAAGATGGAGGAAAGAAAATTGCATCTGACGAGGGAGCCTTCCAAGTGACACTCTTGGTTTGGGCTCATATCTTGCCTATAGATAGGACTCATTGTGGAAATAAGATCCCTAAAACGGTATGTGCCCAAAGCCTATTGTTGTTGAAATGTTGCGTTTTTAAGATATTGGGATTACTCACTGTTGTGGTTCCGTTTCGGGGCATCAGAAAAACTCATTTTCGAATTTCGGTTTGAAATTTTGTATAGAGAGAGGTTTTAATTCAAGTGGTTCATTTTGTTAAAGTTGCATCTTTCCTGAATGCTTCTAATGGTAAATAAGAACAGGAAAACTTGCCTCTACAAGTGACAATAGGTTACCAAAGCCGTATCTTAAGATAGGAACAAGAAAAAGGTATGAAATTTTCACAATGAATCACTTGAATTGATACCTCTCTCTATATAAAGTTTCAAATCGAAATCCAAAAATGAATTTTTCTGATCCCCAGAGGGGAATCACAGCAGTGAATTATCCAAATACCTTAAAAACGCAGCATCTCAACAACAACATACTTTGAGTACGCACCCTTTTATGAATCTTATCTATAGGCAAAATATGAGCCCAAACTGAGGGCGTCACTTGGGGAGATTCCCTCGTGAGTGAGACGGGGATAAGAACCAGACGAACGAGCTAAGACATACTCGCTCTACTCTGTTGTTCAACTTATTTATGATCATATTCTTTTGTCCTCTTGAATTCGTTAGCACCGAGATTATCATTCAATATTTCAGATTTGGTTATTCTTTCCTTTTATCATTATGTTGAATCGAATTCGATCTTTTCTCGTGTGGCTTCAAGAACCTAAGCATGTTGCTCGTTTTCAACAATATTTTGGCATATTATCAACAACTAGCACGCATGATATTGTTCGTATGAACAGTATGGATGACAGTGATGTGGATGAAGATAATAATAATAATTCTAATGATATTCCTACTTCGTCTATAACTCGACAATTATCGAATGGTGGATATCTCGATCATCACAAGCGAAAAATAACTTGGGAGAGAAATGTATTGGATGAATGTATTGAAGAATTGAGACACAGAAACAATCAGGCAAAGATGACAACAAACGAAGAAAATATGGAACTTGATTATAAAATCACATCTTGGTTCTGGTTTTATTTCTTTCAATTTGGAGCTGCACTTGGCAATGAAATATTTTATATTGTCTTTTTTCCCGCTTGGTAAAGTTTTTTAAAGTTTTTATTTCTCTTTAATTTACGTCTTGTTCATAGGGTATGGAATGTTGATATAGCAATGGTTCAAAAACTTGCAATTCTTTGGGCATTCATTATGTATATTGGTCAAGCAACTAAAGATATTTTGGCCATTCCACGACCTCGATCACCACCAGTATTTAAATTAGAAAGACGGTAGAGAAAATGAAATTATCTCAGTTTATCTTTTTTTGTCTCTTTACTTTATTCAGATACATCGAAGAATATGGTTTTCCTTCTACACATGCCATGTTCGCAACGGGTATTCCATTCTCATTCGCTCTTTTCTCACTTCAACATTACGATGTAAGAAAGTACATTGGGGAAAAAAGTGTAGATTTATAAACGAAAAGAAGATGAGCTATAAAATCAGTCACTTTCAAAAACGAAAAAGTTCACTTTTAAGAAGAAAAAACAAACTTTTTCCTCGGTTAGGTACGATGTATGCAGGAAACCTATTATATTGATAATCAATCATAAAAATTCAAGGTTTCTTAAAATTTTTTTTGACTAGTGTATCTTGTAGAGCTCATTGTGTTGATCATTTTGGTAAAATAATAGTACTATAATCAAAATACTGAAAAACGATATCTATCATTTATCAGTCACAAAAATTCTATGGTGTTCAGCATTTTGACTTAAGCACCGTCATTTATTGAATACAACTAAAGATGAATTTCGAATCTTTAAAGACTTTGAATGACAATGAAGTGTCTTTTCGATAGTACCATCTAATTTCATAGATACACTGCTAGACTATCTACAAGAGAAATAAGAATGATGATGCGCCATTTAATAGTCAGTTGGTGTCATAGTTTTGTGTGGAAGAGTGAAAACGAAAAAGGTGAGCTAGAACATTGTATTTCAAATTTTTGCTAAACCCGTTCGATGACAATGTCTTAGAATGTTATGATAAATCGAACAGAATATTTTATTTTTTATCGACATGATAGTGTGAGTTGGGTACTTAACTATTGAATGAGTTTAACGTTTGTTGACAAATAATTATATCATCACTATTTGAATAAAATTGATCAGAGCATCAAATACTATTAATCCATCTTAAGAAAAATTTTTCATTCAGATAGAAGACATTGATTATTGGTTCAGCTGAAAACTGTGTTCATCGATGACTAGTTTAGAAAAATGAAATATTACTGTTACATGAAAAAGAAGACTCGAACCTTCCGAGTTTTTTTTTCTATTTTTACAAAATGAAATACAACTTTTAATCTTTCTTTTAATTCGTATCGATTGTACAATTGTTCATCATAAGATATATCTTGAAAGTTGTTACGCAGTTTATCTTGCAATATTTCGGAATGAATTTCTTCGAAAGGATATATTCTACATAGATGAAATCTTTACTGTAGGATTGGATCAATGAATTCTATATTTTGAGATATATCACATCCAGAAGGTTTTCATAGGGCTTTTAGTGATTGGGATTTCGACTCCCCTCGATGAGAAATTTTTTCAATATATCCAATAGAACGAACCAAACGAATAAGGATAAGAATTATCGAATCGGTTACTAACTTTATATACATATTACAACTAATAAATCATACAAGATTAATCTTAGACTCATTTTAAAGCTCTCTGTTTTCTCTATCCATTACATGAATAAAATTCGTCTACCCATTAAGTTAAAACCACAAACATTGCAAGTTATCGTAAAAAAATGTAACATTTGACTTTTTATTAGTTAATGGAATTAAACATAGAGATATGATTTATGTAGTTTTGTAGAAGGACTGTTGCTCTTTAATATGATACATAACACAATATCAACTGACCAAGCAGAGATGTCCATCACGGCTGAGAGTCTACCCTCATTTATATTTTCATTTGCGATAAGAGTGACTGGAAATGTAACGCCCATAATTTCTGATGAATTAAACTTTAAATTATAAAGTTTTGATCAGGGGTCTAAATTATTGAGGTGATCGAGTGATTCAATCTATTTAATAAACACTCATTTAAATAATTTCGCAGATTCAAAAATTTTAAACTGGATAGAAACAATAAATTATTTGAAAACTAACTAAAATAAATGTTACAAATCCTGTTTTGTTTCTTTTTTTTCATTTTTATATCAAAACATATTCTACAATCCTTAACTGACGCTAAGTAAACACAAAAAACAACTAGATGCAACATTCTTCTTCTCTTTCTATCAATGCAATCGCTTCTGTATTGAAAAAAAGAAATTTATGTGATGTTTATTATGTTTAGTTTAACATATGGATTGGATTTAGTTGTGCAGCGATCATATGTATGTGGGTATGTCTCAGTCGAATCTATCTTGGCATGCACTCATTTCTTGTAAGTTCATTTATTATTATCATTATCATCCATTACTCTGTATATATTTCACTCTTTCTCTTTCAAGGACATAACTGCCGGTTCTATCTATGCATTGTTACTTATGTGTATCATGTTTCCATATGTTGATAAAATTCATAATTTTCAACTTAATTTCTCCTATTCACCTCTTCTTAATTTTCTTATTGGAATTATTTTAGTCAAATGTTATCCAAGTTTAAAACAATGGTCAACAGCTCGTTCTGATACGACAATTATCGTGGGAAGTGCTTTTGGTCTTTGTTCGTCTACGAAAGCCATGAATCAAATTAGTCTTTTACAAAAACCACTTATACAACCATTTTATTCAATTATTACACATAATTTATCTATCTTTTTTCTACGTACTATTTTAGGTATGATTATCCTTTATGCTACTCGACAAATTGTTCGAAATATTGTCTTACGAACTACAAGCGCTTTCTATGGACTCAATTGGCGAAATCGAGAAATGAAACGTTTAGCTAAAGTTGAAATGCCTTATTATTATTTGACTTATTTTGTCATTGGTTTCAATATCACATTTACATGTCCTTCGATATTTCGTCTAATCGGTATTAATCATGAATATAGCTATATTTAACTATAAACATGTGTGTGTGTGTGAACAATGAAAAAATAATAAATTGTCGATGTACAATCGATCACTCGAAAAAAATGATTTTGTATAGGGTTGCTAGATCAAAAATTTAAAAATCAGAAAGGCTAATATGTTGAAATTGACACTCATTATTTTATTAAACTATTACAAAATACTTTAATTGTAATTTGTTCATTTATTTTCGAAGATATTTAATATAAAAAAACAATAATAATAAGAATATGAGAAGTTCATCGAATATCACATAAAATGAACAAAAACAACAAATCGAGAAATACACTATATACATCAAGAGATATTTTAAAAAAGTCTTATTCAATATGAGTACCATACTATAAATATTTTTCATTTTTTCGAACCGGCTGTAATAAATGTTTTATCAGTTAAAATATGTTTATAGAACTGTTCACAAGAATAATTAGCATTCATTCTTATCTTAAGTTCGGCACTAACTAGGTTTATGTCCATACGATTACAATAATCAGACCATACATGTTTCATGTGACTAATGATCAATTCAACGTACGAATTTGAACATGGTATAGAGAATATATAAAAAATCATTTTGTATAAATTTTGTGCTGAATTTGGATCATAATTTAAGAGAAATGATCATAATTGATCGGATTGAATAGAATTGTCATTATTGTGGTCTTCTGGAACTTGAGCAATGTTTTCATCATCAGTATCATCAAATGCAACACATGTCGAACTGATTTTTGTTGATGAGCTAAAAGAATTTGTTTTATTCGAAATGTATGAATTAATTTGATCATTCAATTTGATATTTTTCTTGTTTAAATTGTCATATAAATATTTAATATCACAAAGTTCATTATGTAATTTGTCTATGTCTAAATCATCAATATGTAATATATTAACAACAAGTAACGTTCGCCGTTTCGACTCACTTGACCCTCGACTGAATCAAGAAAAGTTGTAATATCTCCCCCTACTCTATATTTCATTTACATTCTTCACATAACGCAAAGTAGAAACACATGTATCATTTAAGATTTTTATACTATCCTAAAACTATCATTATAGAATATAGGATAAAATTCACCAAGGTAGCGCTCAGCCTATGAATTCGTTGACCGTTTTCTCAGAGAAATGTTACACCACTACATTTAAGTAAACTTTGTCCAATCGTGATAGATATTCCAACCCTTGATTCCATATAGAATCATAAGAATATAAAACTCTTTCAATTAGTTCTCGTTTTATAAAACAGAATTTTGCTTAAAGAACGCATCATTTTATGGGCTTAATTCCTTATTATGATCCCGATCATTTAACAGTAATGACATTGATTTAAACTGGTAAGAATCAATTTACAAATGATTCAATTGAGTCTATACTAAAGCACAATTTTTGCGATCAACTACGAGAACGACTAGCCGTCCCATCTGGCAGACTTCGTTGATCAGCTGATAATTCATAGTTCTCATTCGCCTTTTGCACGTTTCAATTATTTCAACAAACAAGTCAAATCATTATAGAATCTACCCATCAGTGGGCTTCTAGTATCACGCAATGACACTTGCCGCATTTCACATCTGAGACAAAGTTACACGTCTTCACTATGCCCCTATTTTTCTCATGCTGTCACCACGAATATCATGTAATTTTCGACAAATTATCCTGTGAGATATTTTTCTATATCTCTATTGGAAGACAGCTCCTATGTCTACCTAAAGAGGAACAGCTAGTCGTTCGTCGGCGCCTCTCCGGAGCACCACTCACGGCTAGCTGTTCTATGCATCAAATTTTATAGGGTACCAAAGCTTTGCCTTCTAACTACTTAATTCACCCATTATTCGCTTCTCTCAAAAGGCTCACTCATTTTTCTTAAAATAGGCAATTAAAATACAGTATTCTGCCCAAACTTAAGGCGCGGAAACAATATACCTATTCTTTGGTACACTAGTATTCCGCTCAACTCCGATCAAGATTGCAACTCCGAGATAATAAGTTCCATAAAAACTCATAATTCTTTAAGTCTTCTTTAAAACACAACTTTTGTACCTATTAGAGAGAACAGCTAGTCATTCGTTGGCGCCTCTTCGGGGCGCCACTCACGGTTACTCATTCATGCATCAAGTTTTTTTCTCAGGTGACGATTAATTTTCTACGAGTTAGCTTTCTAGTTTTATAGGAAAACAATGTAACAGAAAGTAAACTCAATTTAAGTGGTGGGCGTCAAATATCTTTGATCAAATTTTACAAAGAAAAATTTTTTTGTAAATTAACCTGTCCTTTGTGTGGAAAACTAATCTCAAGAAAATTTTAAAAAACTGACATCATCAATCGATCCCTCGACTCCAATTACCTTCGCTCAAACTTTTTAAAATATATATGTTTTCGTAAAAAACATATCTTTTGTGAAAAAAGTACTTTCAAAAAAATTTTAAGAACTAATGTCAGATTCGGATTCCTCAATCTCGAAAATCTTTTGGTCAAATAAATGTTTCAAATGGGACCTTTGACGTGTGACCGACGATACACGCACAAACTTACTTAGGGCAATCCAAAAGTAGTGAGGGTGATATCGTATTTTCGTATAGTTCGCTTGGAAAAGTTTTATTTTTTTATAAATAGATAGAGCGTCTTTTACTCTATCTTTTTATCCTATTTGATCACTATTCAGTTGATCTTATAATAATAAAATTTCGATAAGAACTATTTTCATTGAAAATCAGCTGGTACCATTTAGATCATAACGAGCATGGCATTATAAAAACGGAAGACTTTTGTATCTCATTTTATCATTACTTAATACATTGTATTAGACAAACAAAATATATCAGAAGATGCAGCGTGAAAAGCTCTACAATTTATAAACGATCGCTTATTCTATAGCTGCACTTTATGTTTGCAGAATGGACAAAATTCTGAGCGACCAATTTAGACGTTGCAAAAATAAGATTGCTTTTTTTTGCTATATGACGAATTTGGTTTTTTTATCTTATCTTTTTATAATTGTTCTCTCTAAATTGTAGAGCTTTTCACGTTGCATCCTGTAGTATATTTTCTTTCTTTAAATAAAACATGTTAGGTAATAAAAAAGATGAGATAGGGAAAACCGAATGCATTTTTTACTAAAAAACAATTCCGTTTCTGCAATGTCGAAATTTGGTCGTTCAGAGTTTTGTTCGTTTTGAAAACAAAAAGTGCAACTATAGAATAAGCGATCCTTTATAAATTGTGGAGCTTTTCACGCTGCATCTTCTGATATATTCTGTTTTTCTAATACAACGTATTAAGTGATAATAAAACAGAATGCAAAAGTGCCACACTCATTATGATCTAAATGGTACCAGCTGATTTTCAATGAAAATAGTTCTTATCGAAATTTTATTATTATAAGATCAACGGAATAGTGATCAAATAGGACAAAAAGATAGAATAAAAGACGCTCTATCTATTTATAAAAAAATAAAACTTTTCCAAGCGAACTATACGAAAATACGATATCACCCTCACTACTTTTGGATTGCCCTAAGTATTTTAGTTTTTTTTGTATGATCCTTCACTCAATCGAGAAAAAAAACCCTTCTCACCAAGTTAATACAACCATATATCTCCATTCATTCATTCCGACACTACCACAATAAGCAATAGTGTTCATCACACATCATCGTGAAATCATCAATACGCCAAAAAATACTTCTTTTCGATAAAAAATATCGAACTTCACCAATTCCTAACATCAATTGATTAATTCATATACTACCACAATAAGCAATGGTGTTGATCAACTGTCATACATCAGTGTGATAAATCTTTTGCGAAAGGTTAATTTTGGATTTACTAGTATTTTTTATATGGATGTTTTTTTCGGCCCTGTCACACACACAACCACAAACGATTTTCTTTCATATGACCCTCCCTACAGTCGAGAGAGAAATCATTATTTTCTTGAAAGAAGCCTTTTTTAGCAAAAAAATTATTTGGGAAAATTCAAAAACTGATAGTACCAATCGATTCCCCGACCCCACAAACCTTTGGTCAGACGTTACGTGTTGAGTTGAGCGTGAAGCTTGATTCTTTGAGAGATTTTTCTAAGAACATGTGTTTTTGACCTTTCACCCCGACGACAAGCAAGCAAACTATTATTTTTCATATAACCCTCCCTTCAGTCAAGGGAATATAGAAATATGCAGAAGAGATTTCATCTCTTCAGCCCTGCACATCTGCTGGCATCTTATAAAGAACCAATTTTTTCCTAAGAAAGCCGTTTTTTTTATTAAAAAAGTAGTTCAGAAAAATTTTTTACGACCAATCACACCAATAGAATATCTCGACCTCAGAACGCTTTTGGCTAAACTTTCTAAAAAAAATCGTTAACTTTTTAGAAAATTCTTTTTTCCAAATCAACTAAAATTGATGATACTATTTGGCTGCTCCACCGCAAAAGCCTGTGGGTCAGATCTTTTCAAAAAAAATTGTTTCTTTTCACAAAGCCCATATTTTTCGTAAAAAAAATTTTTTATTGTAGGATCATAAAAAACTAATGGTGCCATTAGATTCCCTAATCGGAAAACCCTTCTCGCCAAGATTTTTAGAAAACGTTGAAAGATATTTTCACTGATCTAGCTGTTGCTGCTTTTTGATTTACTAGGACACACGGATACACAAACTTTAAACATTTTAATCGGAATATTCAAATCCCACATAACCCTTTCTTCCAGATACGTAATATCTATGATAACCTATTATAATCAGCCCGAACAATCCTTTGTTTCCTCTTTACAAAAGCAGCAATATTCACAGCTCGGTGAGCCATTTCTTAAATCATCTCCGTATTCCTCTGTTTCTCCACTATTGTCTTGATATAACATCATGGTGTTCGAGGCTCATTTTAGCATATATATGATAACTTATGATCGGTCCAAACAACGCCATGTTTCACGTGGACAATAGTGGCAATATCGACGGTCCAATGCGCCATTACTCCAGATCCTCCCCATTTCCCTGTTTCTTCACTATTGTCCTAGTAAAACATCATGGTGTTCGAGGCGTATTTTAGCATATCTACGATAACCTCCAATCGGCCCGAACAACCCCATGTTTCACCCGAATACTTGTGGCAATATTGACGGACCATCGTGCAATTTCAATAATGACCTGCTGAACCCTCTGTTTTGCCACTACTTGATGGGAACAACATCCTGGTGTTTAAGGCATACAGTACTGGAGGACCCAAGTGTACCCCTATAGTATAGCAGGCGAAGACCCAAAGGTACCCTCATATAGTGGTCCTCGTATTTTGTTACCTTCGATGTTTTTTTGACCCTGCCACAAACAAATTCCACCCGCCACAGACAAACTGTTTTTTTCATATGACCCTCTCTACAGTCGAGGGAACAACAACAACAAATCCTGTCGATCAACCACAATCGTGAAATTATCATTTTGTGAGAACACATATTTTTGATGAAAAATACCAAAAAACCTCACCAATTCCTGATATCACATTGATCAATGCGTATACCACAATAGTGAGTAATGCTGCTAATTACAGACCACGGTGGACTCATCCATTCGCGAAAAAACACCTATTTTTGAAGAAAAATACGAAACCTCACCAATTCCTAACATCAATTGATCAATACCGATACCACAACAATAAACAATACTGTTGATCAAGTATCATACCTGTCCCAAAAACTTTTGGTCAAGGGTTTATTTTTATTTTTTGCTAACCTTTAAAGGTTTTTAAGTCTATGTTCTTTTGACTCTGCCACAAACAAACTCCACCCGCCACAGACAAACTATTTTTTTTTCATATGACCCTCCGTACACTGGAGGGAATAACTCTACCGATTGGATGAGTGAAGTGTTAAATGAGGGAACTTTTGATGATTCTCTAATTCTTTTATATTCTTCGCTATCTTCTTCTGTTAATCCTATTTTTTTGAAAAACGAACTGAAATATTTTTATCTTTCTTCTCTTGCATATTTGTGATTAATGATTGTCTTTCGTTTATAATATAGTTGAGAAAGATTATTTTTTCATTAGTCTCTTCCTTTCTTGCTTTATTATGGGATAGATGCAGTAACTATGAGAGCGATAAATTCTATCAGCTTCCATGACCACTCGATCTCTTATATTGCGAGAGAGATCTATTTCGCTGAAAGGGCTACTATTCTGCGAAATAGAAGGAAGAAGAAGTTGGAATGATTGAGAGACGGCCACAATATTCGGAAATTGACGTGTTCCAACTTTCATTCTTTCTCATCTCCTTTTCGCTGTCTTTCTTTATTAAATGGGAAGAAAAAATATGCACAAACAATTGTTGAATTGTTGGCAGTTTTTATGAAATGCACTTTGTTGAACCTAAAGTGGGCAGATCGAATCTTGCATATAGATGATACTTGGAAACGTACGCTTAAATGGTATATGCTCTGAATATGTTATTCAAAGCTATTACTTTTAATGAAGTAATGTAGTTTCTTCCCAAAAATCTACAAACAGTACAAGAACATTAGCATTTCTATTCCAGAAACTTCCCCCTGAGTATATTGTGATTATTACAATTCTATTTGATAAATGTGCACAAAAAGGATTATATTTTGAGGGAAGTAAATATGCTTAAGTTATTCGTTTGTATAAAGATTGCCTTTATCCTGCTCTTGGAAAGCTTCGTTCTATATCCCTTCTTCCAAATTTGGAGAAATGATTTGAACATAATATTCATAGAAGAGTTCTTACGTGGTGTATGTGCAAGAATATCTGTGTGGATGGTCAATCTAAATTTATTTCTGGTCATTGTCTTCAAACAAGACTTTCGATTCACTGTTGCAGCATGTAATCGTCCGGCTTTATTTATTTTTATTGGCTTTCTTTCAACATTTTACTGTATGTGATATGCTGCACTTATCACACATCCTTACGATCTGAAAATGCCACTTCTTTTTATCTGATGGTTTTATTATTGGTTGTAAAATCGAACTTTTTGTATTCTTTTGACAATTCGATTTCTCAGGTTATTAAAATATTGATGGGTGCACCTCAAAGTTCCGTTCTTGTGGTCGCACTTTCATCTGCATGTTCGCTTTCTTCCTTCGAACTTCTTCCAAACAGTTGCTCATCGTTTTGTAAATGATCTTGTACTTATCAGTATGAGTTCTCTCGAGAGGAGATTCTCATTGAATATTGTTGAATTTGAGAAACGTGCGCGAGCTATTCTACAGCTACTTGAAAAAGTTGTCTGATGACGCATTATTGGCAGTGAATGTACCGAAAACAAAGGCAATGTTGCTAGCAGCATTGTTTCCTCCATTTATCCAAAACTGATACATAAAAATGAAACACTTAATTATGTCAAACTCTTCAAATATCTAGGAGTTGTTGTTACTATCAAATTAGATTGGGAAGTATATATCTATGGGAGATAAGCAATCCGAAAGATCTTATAACGCGATGAGAGAGATGTTTTATACCATTTCGAAAGACGATACGAAGTTCCATAAAAGAATTTTTCTTGTCTATGCTCTTTCTCATTTTATTTGGCTTTTATGCACATAATTCTTCTATGCTAAGAAATAAAAAGAACAGATAGAACATACGTCTTGTTCTGAATTGTGCACGTTATGTTTATTCTCTTTAGACGTGGGATGCTTATACCACAATGGTACTCAATCAAGAGAAGTCTCTGCGAGATTATATATGTGATTATCGTAGAAATTTCTCAAAACATCTAGAAAGTGTTCAAGAGACGATTACAACATCTTTAAACAAGAATTCGTATCGTTCTATTGGTTTTCGAAAGAATAGTATGTTTCCAAGCAAATTTGCAGTTTCAGCACAATATAGTTGGGTTGACTAGTTCAGTTTCTGGGACGTTTAGAGCAACCAATATGGGGTATTTTAAAACTTCCTCTGAACTCATAAGCATTTTTATGTGCAAATATTTCCTTTTTTCACGTTAACTTTATACGTCTGCCTGTATATATAGGAAAAGTGAATTAGTGTGCACTAGTGTTTGTATTATAAATAAAATATCCTCAAATACTGTCTACTTTTTTTTCCCTTCTTTTCTTGGGATAATATTTTATTTTCTACATTTCTTCCTATTTTGACTTTTTCGCCCATATCTTTTTTCTTAATGGATGCTAATAAGAGGGTTGTGATGTCAATGCCTGTTATCGGAGTCTTTTGTTGAGATTTTCTTTTTTATTTTGCTGTTCCTATGAACCTACATATAGTACAATAAATTACAATGTTAAAAAAAAGAATGTTTCACACTGGTTTAACTATATATTTCCATTCACACACACAGCAAGGGGGAAACAGCGGACTTGAAGTAGAAAAGTACATCAAAGTACTTTACTTGAAGTAAGCTCCAAGTAGCTCGAAGTAGGTAAAAGTAGCTTGAAGTAACTGCAAGTAACTTCAAGTAAATTTGAAGTTGAAAAGTACTTCAAAGTACTTTACTTAAAATAAGTTTAAAGTCGTTTAAAGTAGCTTAAAGTTACTTCAAGTTCAAAAGTACGCTGTTTCCCCCTTGACATATATACACACTCATGGGTAATAGATTGAATTAATGTTTAAAAAATAAATTAGTCTGATTTCGATTAATTTATAATAGTTTATTAACATTTGTTATAGCCAGCTGAATCGAATATAACTTGAGATATTAGAGTAAACCAAATACCATACAATGTAGAAACTATTGCTCTTGCTGTATAAAGAAATGGTCTATGTCTATTGATTTTTGGAATTACAATATAAATAATAATTAAGAAGAAGAAAACACCAGACATACCAATTCCAAAACGAATACCCTTTGTTCTAGTCCATTTTTGACATTCACGATAATGATTTCCATTATGTGAAAGACGAAATATCGGATCACCAATCCATGTACCAAGTAAAATTCCAAAAGCACAAATATATCTTGCTATTGATCGTGGATGTATTCCAACTGGATGTGTTGAAATATCTTCTCCTTTTCTTGCATTCCATGTTCGAAGAGCATTAGCTTCCCATGTTGGCATTTGAGCTCTACTTTGTGGACATAGTGGACGTGTCGCTAACAACAATCCTACACTCATACCAGTTAGAGCTATTCCAATCACAATTGATCCCCATGCATTTATAGTTCTTGTTACTTTAATGAGATAATATGTTAATACAGCAACTAAAATTCCTAGAAAGAAACCAACACCTACGTCACGCGGATAATGAACTGCAAAATATATACGAGATAGACCAGTAATAAAACATAATGAAATACCAATAAAGAAAAATATTAAGAATAGATTACGATTTTCACCAATATCATATTCTGCCATGAACTGTGGATCATATTTAATGTCAATAAAAAGTAATAAGATAAGCATAGTCCAAGCAGCTATAAGAGCTGAATGTGATGATGGAAATCCATAATCTTGTTCCCATTCTCCCATTCGATTTACAAGTGCACCTGTTGATTCAACCCAAAATGGACGGGGTAATCGACAAGCCCATTTAAATATTCCAGCAATTATCTCAACTAATACGAATGCTAATCTTAAAATAATACCAGTATAATAATTAAATAAAAATGTTGTTACTGGACCAAGAAGCATAAGCATATCTTCTCGAAATAAATAATGTAAAAATATTGCTGGATAATCATACCA
This sequence comes from Macrotrachela quadricornifera, assembly GCA_022393335.1. NCBI lineage: Eukaryota > Metazoa > Rotifera > Eurotatoria > Philodinida > Philodinidae > Macrotrachela > Macrotrachela quadricornifera. The sequence goes on from JAJEKB010019994.1 coordinate 244,815, forward strand.
GGGTGATAATTTTCGTTGAAGATAAATAACCAAACGAAGTTCTTTATCGAGTACCGTAGTCTTCTCAGCAGGTACCACTTCTGTTTCTAATTCAATCATTATTGATTCTGATATATGAAAAAGAAGAGGTAATATATGCCTATAATTGGTTTGATCAAAGGCAAACACTGATGTCTATTTTGAGTGCAAGAATATTTGTATTGCCTTGTAAAGAAAGGAAACTTTATTTTATAGCCAAACACGATTCCAAACAAAAAGAATATAAATACACTATCCAAACAATATATATTTGTTGTTTCGAACGTCTTCTCTCATATATACATCCTTTCATAGTCAAAAATAAAGACGAATAATGACACATGTGAGAGGAGGGATAATGACACATGTGAAAGGTGGGAAAAGAAATGTAAAAGATGGGGAGAAAAAGTGAGAGGAGGGACAAAGAAGATGAGAGGAGAGTCAGGAAAGGTGAGAGAGAAAAAAGCGTAAGAAAAATGCGAATGAAAAAAATAAACATGAAAGAGAAAAGGATATATCATGACTATGACCATATCATGACTATGACGATAACATAGCTATTACGATCTATCTGAATTCAATTTGAATTCTGAAAAAAAAGTTCTCTTACTTTTCAGGACGAAAAGACGAGACTTGCGTACTTCCTCGAACTTTAAAAAATTTTGAAGTAAATTAGGTTTCGTTTGTCCTGCGTTGTCTTGCAATCCAAATTGGAATGGTGAGACAGAACAATTAGAAAGAAAACGTGAATTTCGACGACTATCAAAAGCTGAATTTTTATGAAAATTATGCCGTTAACAAAACTGGACCATGTACAATTGCCAAAAGTTCGATCTTGCATAGAATAAAATCTCAATAAAAATACAACTTTTTGTAATGAACGAAAGTTTGAATTAAGTCGTTTTCGACTCACACTAGAGCCCGAAACGGGGCGAGGCGGGGCAGGGAGAAGTTACGACAGGGGAGGGCGGGGTGAAGTTACGACAGGACGGAACGAGGCGGGGATTTAGTTAAATCCTCGATATTTCCCCCAGTCAGAACTCTATTACAAATGCGTCCGTATAAAAAGTTTATTAACTGAATCATTAAAATCAATATGTGCGACTGATATTTCTGCGTTACAGAACTTTATCTTCTATGAAGTTCAGACCCATCGTAGAAAAAGAACTAACGACAGCAACAATTTGATATTAAATCATGTTATATAGAGGTGTCCGGGCGGTCATTTAAGAAGTTTTCTCCTATAACTTCACTATTTCATTTTATTTTATCTACTAATCTTTCTTAAATGATAGGTAGATAGGGCGAGTTTTTATTTGCACGGATAAACTTGAAAAGTATTGTTGACAGGTATCATCTTTAACTGAAATAGAAAAATCCCGCCCGTTTTCTACTTTTGTATAATTAAATAAATTGTATTTTCAAATGATAAATATATCTTATGAAGTCGAGGCGGCACGAGACGGGGGACAAAAAAAATTCAACTCGGGGCGAGGCGGAGCGGGTAGTGAAAAATCCACCCCGTTTCGATCTCTGACTCACACTTAAAAATTTGAGCATAAAATGAAAACATTTTATTATTACAGATCATTGATGTGATCATGTATTTAATATGTATTAGGAGGGAGAGAAGGGAGGACTCCTAAATATGCCCTCAAAGGACACGTGGCGATAAGGCCATTTTTTTGTCCAAAATATTTTTTAAAAAGAATTACATATTTCGAGTTACCATTAACTTGTTAGTAAAATGAGGTGCTTTTTCTTGTCGCAAAACGATTTCCATTTTTTACGATCCTTTCTTATTTTTGAAGCTATATTCGAAAAGAGCAGGAAAAACTGCATCGATCTACAAATGCCGCTCATTGATTCCAAGTTTTTTTTGACCCCCTATATGGGGTGAGGCGGGATCAAAACTGAGATTTTAGTGAATTTTCTAGTGTCTCAACCTTAATACTAAATAAAACTCCATTTCGAACAACAATTCCGCATGAGTTCGAGTGCTTTTTAAACTTTGTAGTAATAGGCGTATATTGTCTAATGACGATTACCGAACCCAGTTTTCTTTAAGCCTTCTATGGTAAAATAGCCTTTTCTCACAGAAAATTTGGTTTTCTACAATTTTTAATGTCATATTTGGAATCAGCATCAAATTTCGCATCGGATGATATGTTATTCAAAAGATCCTTTCGTCCCTCACAGACGCCCAATGGACCGTGAAATATGGAAGTCGTTTTGTCACAGGAAAAAGTACCTCATTTTACTAAGAATTTAATGCTAATTCCAAATACGTAATCTTTTTTTAAAAATATTTTGGGAAAAAAATGGTCTTATTACCACTTGTCCTTTGTAGTATATCAAGACTCAACTAGAACGCTAGAAATAAGTAATATAGAGAAAGGATAAAACAGAAGAGAGTATTCATAAGTCTTGTTGCATTTTTAATCTTGAAGACCAGACTGTGTTTATTTTAATGATCAAGTTTATTATTATCTTTCGGAGACATGGTGATACGAGATGCTGTTTTGAATTTTTTAAAATTTTCTCATAGAACTTTGTTAATGCTTAATACTCTTTTGTTTAGATGGTTTGGTAACATTTAATTGTTGACGTTTCTTCTTTGTTATTGGTTGAAAACCAAGACATTTTCTTTTGTTACTATCATAATAAAGGAAAAATGTAAGTAGATGTAAATCCAGAGTAATAGCTTTCACATCATAAATGAAAGTAAACTCACATTTTTTATAGGATCTTCAATATTAGTTAACAATATTTGATTATTTGTAAAAGTTTTAGAATTTGAAGATGCTGGTGTCGACGAAGTTTTAACTAATTCATAACTTTTGATTACTACTGGCAAATCAATAGAAAATGAAGCATTTCGTGATGATATTTGATTACTTGTATCAAGTATGATTGATGAAGCGGTTTCACGAACATATGGAGAAGATTATGTAACCTACAAGTAGTCATAAAAGTTATGCTTTTCCCTGTCAGAAACTACCTTTTTTTTTATCGATGCATGCTAGTGTTCGTACAAACTTTTATCCTATTGTTTAATTGATGTTGAATTAATACCAATATCTTTATAAAAAATCTCATTACTATTGCAATCAGTTACCTCTTTCAAATAATAAAATAATGAGGTGTTATTCTTATTAACAATTTGTTCATTAGGTGCATCGATATAACTTACAATATTAGTTTTTGTAGCAACACAAACATTAACATTATTATCATTGTTCTATAATAATAAAAGAATACAGGTATACTGTAAGAATTTATTCATCAATTTACAAAACAGCAACAACATCCATCGGGATTATTTCTTTTTGATTGTCAACTCAGAACAATGATCAGCATGTCCAGCAATAAATTATACATTTTATTCTGATCACCAAACATCCAAGATTATTTTGTTCTTTTTGAACCTACCAGTCTCTTCGTTTCTATGGTTCTTATTTCTAGATCGTTTATTTCCACAACCATCTGTAGAGGATCCAGTTTGACGCTTTGTTCTATTATGATTATCACCATGTGGCGAATCTATATCATAAATAAATGGAATGAAACAGAATTAGTGTATCGTTTACCTGGGAAGAAGAATTCTTTTAATTTTATTTTTAGCCGTTTCGGTTCTATAATAGTGTCCACATACAAGTATAAACACTCATCTTTTAACAAAACTTGTTGTGTGGATGTTGTTTCGTGGTATTCTTTTATTTGCTCGGAAAAATTCATTGATCTTCTCTTGTGTATCTTCAGTACCTTTGATACTAGCAATAATACAATGATTGTTCTCGTATAATGAAAGATTTTCGAGATCACCTATAATGGAATAAACGAAACACAAATAACATATAATATTGATGAGACAATATGTCTACGCTTTTTATTTTCTGATAATCAGTAGCAAAGGCTATATATCTGACATTTAATAGTCTGGTCACCAGACGCATAGAATATACATGCAAGGATTGATTATTAGGCTAATGCGATACATTGAGAACTTACACAGAAATTTAGTGCTCTGGTCGCTAGACATAACATACAGAGTTTTTAGTTACAATAGAAGCTTGCGTACAGAGCTACTTGGGTGCTTTCCTACTACAATAGAAAGACATCTGGGTGAATTAGGCAAAATATGAAAATATGACGTTTGGATATCTCATGAAATGTCATCACATCAGCTCCAACAGAGGATTGATACTTGTGTAGAATTAATAACATCTTATCGCAACTATCAAGGGCTCCATAATCTTATTACTGGTGATGAAAAGTGAGTGATATATGTTAACCATACGCGCGAGCGACAATGGCTGGGAGCTGGACAAAGCGGTGTACCAATGGTCAAAAATGATCTTCATCGAAAGAAGATTATGATGAGCGTTTGGTAGGATTTGAGAGGAATTATTCGTTGGAAACTTCTTGCAGCTAGCAGAATCATCACTGCTAATATCTAATGCCAACAATTGGATCAAGTTGCAGTAAAACTCAAGGGAAAGCAGGATAGAATTTATTTTTTGCATGTCAATGCCAGATCCCACATTGCAAAGTCGACGTGTGAAAAATTATTGGAACTCGGATGAGTTACGGTTCCACATCCATCTTATTCTTCAGGCTTGGCTCCCACAAATTACCACTTGTACCGTTCTCTGTCTAATCATCTACGTGACAAAAAATTCGATGATGAGAACGACCTCAAAATGGACCTTGCCAACTTCTTGGACCAAAACTCCTAGGATTCCTACGAAAGAGGGATCTTCTCTCTACCAGAGCGCTGACGGCAAATCATAGATAGTAATGGAACATATATTGTTGAAAGTTAGTTGTAATCTTGAAGTTAAAAAATACAAATAAAATTTTAAAAAAACGCAAAAAATTTCGTGCCAATTCAATATAAACAATCTCATAAATGATCTTTTTATTTTAGGTTCAAATGAGGCATCTTATCGGATAGAATTATGTTTGGTTCCAGTTTCAGATGAGCTTTGCTTGGTGTATTATGATTATGCTTGACGAGACTGCTAAGAATTTAGAAAAGTGTTGAAACTCTTTAGGAAATGAGTCATCAGCACCAGTTGGATTTCAATAAGTACGATTATCCAGATTGGATAGTATAACACTTTGTGAAAGTGCTTTCCGCAGATAGAACCATTTTTAATGATGTATATGAAATAATTTTTGTGGTTGACTACCGAATCTTTTTTCATACAGAGCCATTTGTGAGAGTTCTGTGTTTTACCTGATCGCAGAATCTCTAAAAAGGTTCTGTGGTACTTCTTTGTTTTTTTCAGAATGGATTACACTATATTCTAAGAAGAAACTATATAGAGGGACACTTTATTGTGTCTTTTTCTCAGGTACGAGGTTACACATAATGTGTTAGTTGCACTGTCTTCAGTATTTTTGAATTCTTTATTCCATAGTATGGTATTTCTTGTTATTAAAACAATCAAGAGAAAAAAGTTTTTCATTGTCAACACAGAAGCTTTTTATTTTCTTTACTGTCAGCATACTCGCTTCTCTTGATTGTTGTTCACCACTTTTCTCACAACAGTCAGTACATTGCCTTCTGAAATTAGATGCAGATCCTTTCTTTTTACCGAGCTTGTGATCAGAGACTTTATATTTCGAACGACTTACTGATTGTTATCTCGGACTACATTTCAGCTTCTCAAATGGTATACCGAGAATTAAATTTTGTAAAAGAATTTCACGAAATTGTAGAAAGATCATGTTGTTTGCGGCAGCTTCTCTGATAAATCAAATAATTATACCGCTCACTGCTAATCCTCAAAGATAAAAGAAAATATTTTCTATACAGTTTATTCTTAAAATATAATGTGTTAATGTGATTTTGTTAAAATCTGTTGGAAGTGTAGTTATATCAATACCATTTAAATTATCTATTGCATATTGTATTATGAAATAGTTAGCGTCGTATCTACTGAGTTTTACCTTATTTTTACGTGATTTTTTTCTCAGCAAATGTTCTCAGTGTGTTATCTATTGAAATGGTGAGAATGATCACTATTTAACTTGAAATTTGTGTGCAATCGTTTTCAATATTCTAATTCATCGAGCTTGCTCATTGTTTATTTGTACAGATATAAATTAATTATATCATTAAAGTTTTTTTGTTTTATTTAAGTTCAAAAGTTTCTTATCATTCGCTCTATTCAAGTCATCAGACCATAATTTTTAGTTTATTTACTACATCATTAACGAAGAGATGTCACTTCTATTTCATCTACTTACTTTTCTCAATTTTCATGTTAATCGATAATGATTTTATTTCTACACGGGTTTCACATTTTTTTTTGAATTCCATACTAAGTCTTATAGTCTATAGTATATGTAAGCCTGTCTGCAAGGCTGTGAGAGAGTGTATATGAATAATCAAAGAAAAAACAAAAAACAAAAAAAGGGGGAACTGACTCGAAAACGAACAACGCACATCCATATAAAAGAAAACGAAACAGAGAAAGAATGGTATCAAAGATAACATTCTTTCTCAAAAGCAGAGCACGAACAAAGAAGCGCAAAACACTATGTGAATTGAAAGGAGAAAGAATGTCTTTAAAAGTGATGCATAGCAAGGGAGAAAGAGAAACAGTAGCGAGGACACTCGTCATCGCTAACAGTATAGTGAGTATTTTGATTTGGTGCTTGCTTCAAGGATAGAAATTTCAGTAAATCCTGGATAATTCTCTTTTACAATGAGGATTGTAAACATTTGAATAATCTGTGTGAAATTGCTGAAGTATTGGGTTATGAGTCAAATATATTCGACATAGGAAGTATTGCAAGAACGTTCAGGTTCGTTTCAATTCAAATAATAAACAATTTCTTTCGCATAGAAAAATACATTTTAAAATAAGAGAACATCAAGAAGAAGACTTATGTTGTTACAGATTAAAATTAATGCAGCTCACTCCCAGGCAGAAAAATCTTGTTAAGATCATATAAGAACCTACAAGATCTTACCAACAATCAGATATCATTAGATTTATACCATAGAATCTTTCGAAATCGTACAGATATCTTGTTCTAAGATTCAATACGTTTCTTACTATAAGATGGTTTTGTAAGTCTTGTAATATCTTTTATGATCTTTTAAGATCGTAGTTCTTGATTTTTCTTATGCAATTAGTTTTGTATGTAGCGATTGTGTTACATTTGAAATAGTTTTTAAGACAATGAATATATTTCAATTTGAGCTCACACGTTTTTAGAATTCGAAGTACACTTTTGTAGAGTGGCCTATAGAACCAAATTTATTATTTTTCTTTCGAAATAATATTTCTTATTTATTTTTTTAAATTTAGTGTCACAGAAAAAATGGCGTTCTCTGCATTTGTTTTTAAAGAACAGGATAATTTTTTTCATTTTTTTTTATTTCAAATTTTGATTAAAAAAGTATCCTAAATGATTTCATTTTTTTAAAAATATTTTAGATTGGCTTGTAGAAATGAACTAATTGGATACTTACTAATCCGCATATGTATTTCATAGTTCTTTATAGAGGATGTGTAATTATTTAACGGCTGCATCAAACTAATATTGTTTTATCTGTTTTATCTGTTTTATCTGTTTTATCTGTATTTTTTGTATGTTGATGTTCATTTTTTTGATCGATCTAAATTTACTTAATTGATGTTATTTGTTTGATCTATATTTCTGCATGTTGATATTTTTTTTTCTCTGTATTTCTTTATGTGATTTGTATATATATATATATATATCTTTTTTATTTTGATGCGTATTATTTTTACTGTACTTATCATATATGCAAGATAGTAGTCGTTAGATACTACACAGTTGCTGCTAAATTGTTTGTATATTGTGATTTTTCTTTCACTATTGGAGCTCATATATATCTGAATAAAATGCATTTATAAGAAAGAGAAATTGATTCTTTAAAAAACTGATAGAGCGTGCAGATGGTACAAGAAAAGCAGCATACGATCCATCTGATTCTTCTAATAAGTCTTATATAAATAGCACAAGAGCTTATAAGATTATACAACAACTGCATGTAAGAATTCTGTAGTAGGATTTTATAAGAAATGGTGACTTTAAGATTTTTCTGCAGAATCCTACAAGATCATATAAGATTTTCATATGATCTTGTAAGTTTATATACGATCTTAAAGCAAGTTCTTGTATGATCTTGTAGAACTCGTGCAAGATGTTACAGTCAGATTCTTTCACCTGGGTTATGTCGCTTTCAAAGAATTTGATGTATACAGTCTCAATAAACTTGACAAACCAAATAAATGCAAAGGCCTAAACTAGATCATCGCTTTTCTCCTATGAAACTACCCATGTGTTCAACTGCGTTGCACTTTTCGCAGTTACGCACAACTTCGTCGCAGTTTCTTGCAATTATGGGCCACAGTGTAATTGCATTTATGCCACAATTGTGATAAAAAAATCGCACTTGCAACAGAAGACGCCCAGTCAATCTCAGCATTTTCTAAGTAAATAACAAATTGATAAATTAATAAAAAACTAATAAATTAATTTAAATAATTGATAAATTAATAAAAAACTAATAAATTAATTTAAATAATTGATAAATTAATAAAAAACTAATAAATTAATTTAAATAATTGATAAATTAATAAAAGTTAATAATACACTAATAAACAAGTAACGCTCGTCTAAAGACTCGCTCAGCTCTTTCTCGTAGAAATCGTGTTTCTAAATTACCCTTAAGCTATTCATTTCTAAAATTTTAAAAAATCGAAGTCAGATTCAAGTTTCTGGACATTAACGGCCGTTGAGCAAGCTTCATAAAAAACAAATGCTTTTTATTAAAAATTTGTTGTTTCTTTAAAAAACGGATTCTCAAAAAAGTTTTAAAAAACTAACATCAGATTCGGATTCGTCCACCCCAATTACCTTTCGGTCAACCCTTGTAAAAAATTTTTTTTTTTGTAAAAAAGTGCTCCTCTGTCTAAAAAAATGCTTTTTTGTAAAAAAATTTTAAAAACTAACATCAGATTCGAAGTCTCCGCATGGAAATACCCCTGGAAATGTCTTTTCGAAAAAATCGATTTTCGATGTTTTTTTGACCCTGTGGACATACAAGCAAGCAATCAATCAAACAAACAATTTATATTTCTAAGACTCTTCTCTACGAGAAAGAGAACTAGTAAAAAAACAAATTAATTAACAAGTAACGCTCGTCTGAAGACTCGCTTAGCTCTTTCTCGTAGAAATCGTGTTTCTAAACTACCGTCATGCAATTCATTTATAAAATTAAAAAAACCGAAGTCAGATTCAAGTTCCTCGATCCTGATTACCCTACAGTCAACCATTATAAAAAAAAATTTTTTTGCAAAAAAAGTGATCCTTTGTGTATAAAAATGAATCCAAAAAAAAGTTCGAAAAAATAACATCAGATTCGAGTTCCTCGACCCCAATTACCCTTTGGCCGAGTTTTATAGGAAATATTAATAAAATCTTTTTTTGACCTTATGCGGACATACAAGGAATCAATCAATCAATCAATCAGACAATTTATGTTTACTGGACTCTTCTCTACGGGAAAGAGAATAATAATCAGCAATGGTGTTCATAACCCACCACGATGAAATCATCATTTCGTGAAAAAACACCTATTTTCGATGAAAAATACCAAACCTCACCAGTTCCTAACATCAATCGGTCAATGGTGATACCATAACAATCAGCAATGGTGTTCATCACACATCATGATGAAATTATCATTTCGTGAAAAAACACCTATTTTCGATGAAAAATACCAAACCTCACCAATTCCTAACATAAATTGATCAATGCGGATACCAAAACAATCAGCAATGGTGTTCAGCACCCACCACGATGAAATCATCATTTCGTGAGAAAACACCTGTTTTCGGTGAAAAATACCAAACCTCACCAATTCCTAACATCCATTGATCAATGCTGATACCATAACAATCAGCAATGGTGTTCATCACCTACCACGATGAAATCATCGTTTTGTGAAAAAACACCTATTTTCGATGAAAAATACCAAACCTCACCAATT
>JAJEKB010019994.1:254884-305570 GCA_022393335.1 Macrotrachela quadricornifera
ACACCTATTTTCGATGAAAAATACCAAACCTCACCAATTCCTAACATCAGTTGATCAATGCTGATACCATAACAATCAGCAATGGTGTTCATCACACGCCACGATGAAATCATCGTTTCGTGAAGAAACACCTATTTTCGATGAAAAATACCAAACCTCACCAATTCCTAACATCAATTGATCAATGTTGATACCATAACAATCAGCAATAGTGTTCATCACCCACCACGATGAAATCATCATTTCGTGAAAAAAGACCTGTTTTCGATGAAAAATACCAAACCTCACCAATTCCTAACATCAGTTGATCAATGCTGATACCACATGATCACCAAACAGAGATCAGATTCGAAGTCCCCGCATCGAATTACCTCGAGAAATGTCTTTTTCGAAAAATCGATTTTCGATGTTTTTTTCACCCTGCGGACATACAAGCAAGCAATCAAGCAAGCAAGCAAGCAAGCAGACAATTTATGTTTGCAAGACTCTTCTCTACGAGAAAGAGAATAATTAATAATTCATCATTTAGTACACCATGTCATTGATTTTATTCTTTAGGAAAAAAATGAAGTATCTTTCTCATTGTAAAAAGTTAAAATGAGGTAGAGTGCTTGTAACAGCTCCTTTTGTACCTCCATGCATCAGTACGAACTACGATCATTGTGTCGCAGTTGCGTGCAACTGCGGAGACTGCGCCGAAGAATGGCGACTGCGCGCAACTGCGACGCAGTTGTCAAAAACGTGGCGACATGGGTAAGAAGCTATTTGAAAAAATTATGATTTTCAAAATCTTAATATTCACAAAATAGGAGATTCTTAACTAAGTTTTTTAATCTAACATGATTAACTAATGAATATTTACTGAATTTTTTTTTCTTGAACGATTGTAATTTTACAAAAATACAGAAACGAAAGTTTACGCATTCATCAAACATATTTTCAAATTTAGTTGTTTCATTACCTGACTGTTTCCGAGAGCCAATCAGGTACAGAAGTTCACCTTTTTAGAAAAACTCTGAATGAATATTTTCTTATTTTCTATTCTGCAAGAAAAACTTCTTCGAAGCGTTTATATAGAACAAAATGAATATATTCAGATATGCTTGCAAGTGAAACACTTATAAACTAAAACAAGAAAGTTTTTTGTTTAAAATAATATTCATCTATCACAAATATATTTCTCAACATGTTCAGTCGTATTATTCTATTCATAATCGTATTTTATCATTATCGTTTCGTCAAATAAATTCATTTATAATTTTTAATGTCAATTAGTCATTGATTATTTGTTCCGAAATATAGTTTGCCCTAAAATTGCAACAAATTTTTTATGTTCATTAACAAATTCAAAAACATGCGAGAAATTGGTCATTTTCAATATCATATATCTGTCAGAAAAATTTATATATTTTTTGTAAGATTTAATATAAGTGGCAAAACAATGTGGATTTCTATTGAATAATAATAAAGATACCATCACTTTCATTTCTCGTTCTAACAACAATTAATGATACTTAAATTCAATTAATCAAGAATCAATATGAAATATTTGAATTTGCTCCTCGTCTTATTTTTAATGATTTAATGACTGCATAAAAAAGACATAATATAAGTGTATATTGTAATGCTCTCGAGAATGAGGGATAAGCAGAGGTGCAGAATCTACCCGTGTGTGGGAACGCGCGTTTGGGGAAATTTTCTGATTCTGGGGAAATTTTCGAAAAAGTATTGCGTTTTGAGAAGTTTTTTTGAAAAGTTATTGCAGTTGACGAAGTTTTTCGGAACTACCAGACCTCCAAAAATTCGTCGATAGATTTCCCCGTTTGGGGAAATTTTTCTTTTTTACGGCAGATTCTGCACCTCTGGGGATAAGGGATGAAGGTGATTCACAACTATTCATTTTTTTTTCTAACGATTGCAATATTCTTTGCTTTATTCGTTTCGATCATATTCTCGTCTACTCTCATTAATTTGCCGTATTTCTTTTTATCATTTGCCTATAATCTTACCTGTATAACCATGATTGCGTGCATTCAACCGAATCTTTGCATTCATTCTGTGCATATACATGTTAAGAATAAATGTAAATACAACGAGAGAAATATGCACAAATATTTTATACGAAGTGAAACTTTGAAGAACAAACAGACACTGCTGAAAATTTGTTACATTACCAAATGATGATAATTTTAACAGCCGATGACAATCAATATTAAGTCGTTATTAATAAATTCTTCATACCAGATATCCAAGTTTTGTTTTGAATTTTTTGTGCCTGAATTGAAAACATTGGTAAGTAGTATCCTTCATATTGTACTATGTTTTGCAATGGGCGCTGTCAACAGTTTTTAATACATCAATTTTGAACAGCTAATCAAATAATATGAAAATTAATATTCTCTTTCAGATCTGTATTTGTGTATTGAAGGAAATCTAGAGTAAAAATTTAATTTTCAGCAAAAATCTCTATTGAATATGACCTTTTTTTATTTCGATGAAACACTTTACAGACGGTGCGAGACGATCATTCGGTAAAGCATACAAAATATAATCATATAAATATATTATAAAACTGCCTTATAGTTTTTCATAAATCTCCATCAATTAATATAATACTAAGGATAAATGTTGAACTGTTCTTTGAAAAATATCATGCCTAAAATATCCTTGTATATATAGTATAGAAGGAGTTGGTCGAAGGACGTACAAAAAGAAGGGCTTTTCATTGATGAAATTTTCAAAGAATATTTTGACATTCATACAAAACGTGTTCAGGATCCGAACGCCCAAATCCAAAAAATGATCTAAATCCCTCCCCATATTAGAAAACTCCTTTGAGAAAAAAGTGTGAAAAACGTATTAGATGATCCCCTGTATCAAAAGACCAGTTTGTATCAGACACTTGAAAGATAAGTTAGGAGATCTGAATCTTCTTATTTGACAACAACACTTTTCTTGCGTTGACAATATATCTTTTAACCAAATATCGCATGACAAGTGTTTTCACACATGCTGTTTGAGACGGATATCTCTTTTATACAGGATGAAAAGCAAAAAAATTCAATAAAACACGGCACTTACATCCATCAGCGAAGAGAAAAAAAAATTGCTTTTTTAAAACAAATTTCGAGCAAATGGCAGTTTAGAGGATCCCCAAAATAGAAGACCCCTCTGGAAAATTTACACGCAAGGATGCAATAGAGGACCGGGATCTTCTATTGTGGGGAGGAAGGGGTTTACACATTGTCCTTTTCTGCTTTCAAGTTAGGAAAAAGTTGTTTCGAGAAAAAGTAAGTTTTTTTTCATAAACTTTTACTAGAATTACATACGATCAATTGTCGTACGTTGAGAAATTTTCCGAAAAATATTTATATAGCATCAAATTGTTCGATGTCGTCCATGCGTCGTCAGCTTTTATAAAATATTTCTATTTACATTAAATAACGGATGCGCCGGGTATAATAGCCACGTCTTGCATTTCAATTTTTATTTACTTAATATATTATACTAATAAAACAAAATAACAACAGCAGACGCAGCGGGATAAGCTCTACAATTTACACCCTACTGCTTTTTTTCTAGCTGCACATTTTGATTTTAAAATGATCAAAATTCTCAAGGATCCAATATTAACCGTATGAAAATGATGACTTTTTCCGAGAGTGGAAAAATTCTTTTTATTTTCTTCACTTTTTGTTTACCTCATATTTCTCATTAAGAAAAAATAAATTGTACGAAAAGATGAAGTGTGAAGAGCTTTGCAATTTGCATCAAACAGTTGTTTTTGTAGTCGTATTTTTTATTTTCAAAATTGAGAAAATTCTGAATGACCAGATTTCAGGGCTGTAGAAAATTCTTTTTTCAATACACGGCTAGCGGTGTTTTGTTTTATTTAAAAAAAAAGATGCCGCAAGACATGGCCTGAAAACTATAATTTGCATAAGATAACTATTCTTACAGGTACTATTTTTGTTTTCAAAAAGCAGCAAAACTTAAAATAACGAAATTTCGACCGTGCGAAAAAGATATTTTTTACTACATGATGAATTCTTTTTATTTGGGACCTTTTCAGTTTTCCCAGAATTCGAAAAAAAAAGGTACAATTGTCAGAAAACTGTCTTATGCGAATTGTGCAACTTTTCACGCTGCATCTTTCGATAGAATTTATTTTTTCAATAAAACATATTTGGTGATCAAAACATGAAATAATAAAAAGGAACTCGTCGATACGAAAGAAATAATAGTTTCGCACGGTTAAAATTGGAACCTTAGAAATTTTCATCATTTTCAAAATCACAAGGTGCAACCAAAAAAAAAGCGATCCTGTGTAAATTCTAGAGCTTATCACGCTGCTTCTCCTGACACATTTTCTTTTATTAATAAAAAAAATAACATCCATGAAAAATCAAATGCAAAATTCAGCCAATATACTCTGCGCACCCGCTACAAGAAATCAGGTCCAGTACCAACAATATATCTACTTGCTTCCTAATTTCACAGAACTCTCTAGTAAAAGTAAACAACTAATATCTAACATCCGCAACTTTTCCGAGTATCTTGATACTTTAGAAATTTCGAAACTTTCACACACTGATTTCAAAACTTCAAACAATTTTAGATGTGTCAGTGCCAGAAAAGGAAAGCTTTCAATGTCCAGAATTCTAACACATAAATACCACACAAATTCCAGCATCGATCAACATACAAAACTACAATAACGAAGAGATTAACAATAATCAAGACGTTCTAAGAATGATGAACGAATACAATATTCAGGGCGTTGGCTTCTAAATGAGATACAACAAACAGCAGTTTTTATCAAAAATATTTTATAAATGAACAATGAGTACAGTCCACCAATGAGGATTGTAACCGAGATGTAACAGGTAGGAGTTGTTATGAAAAACGTTGTAGGAATGAACAACGAATACAGTCCAGCAATGAGGATTGTAATTGAGATACAACGGGTAGTTTTTATCAAAAACATTGTAGGAATGAATAATAAATACAATCCAAGAATGAGGGTTGTAACTGAATCACAACGGGTAGGAGTTTTGTATCAAAGACATTGTATGAATGAAAAATGAATACAGTCCAGGAATGAGGATTGTAATTGAAATACAACGGGTAAACGTTTTTATCAAAAACATTGTAGGAATGCACAATGAATGCAATCCAGGAATGAGGATTGCAAAATGAGATACAACGTGTACGATTTTCTATCAAAAGCATTGTAAGAATGAACAATGAATGCAATCCAGGAATGAGGATTGCAAATGATGTGTAACGGGTAGGAATTGTCATCAAAAGCATTGTAGGAATGAACAATGAATACGATCCAAGAATGAGGATTGTAACTGAGATGCAACGTGTAGGAGTTGTTATCTAAAACATTGTATGAATGAACAATGAATACAATCCGGCAATGAGGATTGTAAAATGAGATACAACGGGTAAGAGTTTTCATGAAAA
Organism: Macrotrachela quadricornifera; assembly: GCA_022393335.1. Taxonomy (NCBI): domain Eukaryota; kingdom Metazoa; phylum Rotifera; class Eurotatoria; order Philodinida; family Philodinidae; genus Macrotrachela; species Macrotrachela quadricornifera. The sequence continues at coordinate 260,357 of JAJEKB010019994.1, forward strand.
ACATTGTATGAATAAACAATGAATACAGTCCAGCAATGAGGATTGTAATTGAGATACAGCGGGTAGTTGATATCAAAAACATTGTAGCAATGAACAATGAACACAATCTAAGAAAGAAGATTGTAAAATGAAATGCAGCAGGTAGGACTTTTTTATCAAAAACATTGTAGAAATGAACAATAAATACAATCCAGGAATGAGGATTGTAAAATGAGATACAATAGGTAGGAGTTATTATCAAAAACATTGTAATAATGAGCAATGAATACAATCCGACAATGAAGATTGTAAAATGAGATACAACGCGTACGAGTTACTATGAAAAATATTATATGAATGAATAATGAATACAATCCAAGAAAGAGGATTGTAATTGAGATACAACAGATAGGAGTTGCTGTCAAAAACATTGTAATAATGAGCAATGGATGCAATCCACCAATGAGGATTGTAGCTGAGATGAAGGGGATAGGTGTTATTATCAAAAAAATTGTATGAATAAACAATGAATGCAATCCAAGAATGAGGATTGTAATTGATATACAACAGGTAGGAGTCGTGATAAAAACGTTATATGAATGAACAATGAATACAGTCCAGCAATGAGGATTGTAACTGAGTTACGACGGTTAAGAGTTTTTATCAAAAACATTGTAGCAATGAACAACGAATACAATCCACGAATGAGGATTGTAATTGATATACAACAGGTAGGAGTCGCCATGAAAAACATTGTATGAATGAACAATGAATACAGTCCAGCAATGAGGATTGTAGTTGAGATACAGTGGGTAGTTGATATCAAAAACATTGTAGCAATGAACAATGAACACAATCTAAGAAAGAAGATTGTAAAATGAAATGCAGCAGGTAGGACTTTTTTATCAAAAACATTGTAGAAATGAACAATAAATACAATCCAGGAATGAGGATTGTAAAATGAGATACAACAGGTAGGTGTTATTATCGAAAACATTGTAATAATGAGCAATGAATACAATCCAGCAATGAGGATTGTGAATGAAATACAGTAAGAACAATGTGGCGTCAAAATTTTTTCGGAATAAATAATGAGCGCTAGGTTAGGAAGGATTGGAAATGAGATATAATTAGAATTATTTGTTATTAGTACCGTTTATCGATGAAGGTTGAAATGTAGGGTGTTGTAAGGCGTGCTTGGGAGGTATTGGTGTATTTGGAAGTTTTAGGGAAGTGTGAGTGCTAAGGAGGTGTGTATTTTATGGTAGAATTGCGTTTGTTGATCACTGGTAGCCGAGAATGAATTAGGTTTTGCTATAGGTTAGAAAGTGTCGGATCGATGAAGTTTCATTACATATGATTACAGTGAATTTTTTCCTTGTTAAAATTTCCTGTGTGACTGAATCGAATTTGGAATGATGAAACATTATTGTAACATATTATGTCTCAAAACGTGCTTGCGAAAGTAATTGTGTGAAATTGTTCATCTGTGAGACCCACTTTTTTGGATTGTACTTTTTATGATTGGCATTATTTCATGGTTTGATTGACATAGATGAAATTAACTTTAGGTAGGTGGAGTAGAAATAGTGGAAAGTAGTTAATTTATGCTTTTAAAATTGTACTTATACTTCATTTTAGAAGTGCAGAGTACTTTTCTGTAAGTGGAATTACAACGGTGTGTACTTATATGCTGGTACTTTCATGTCTTGAATAGATTCATCGGGATCGATTCAGTTTTTTCGAATAGTGATTTTTAACGGGTTTTTAGCGCGTTTTTTAGAAAATAGATCAAAACTAACTTACATATGGGATACTTTTCAGGCTTAATGAATACTAAAATATTCAAGGAGTATGATATTCTGTAGGAACGTCTGTACATGATATATGAGAACAGTGCGTCTGAACAATTATTTTCAATGCAGATAAAAAAGAATAGGATATAGATTCGCACTAGTTACCGTCTGAAAAGACAGAAGTGAATCGATTTTTTCCTTGTGGTTGCGTTCAAGAGTGTAATTCGACTCGATTTTATGTGCTGAGTTGGTTGCAAATGCAAATTTCAATCACTTTGTTCTCCCTATATCGTGTAATGACTTATCCAGTAGAGACCAAGGTTCTGCATTTAAATATCATTAGTTACATAAATCATTGAACAAACTCTGCTTTAAATGAATAAGTAATTCACTCAGAAGAGGCTGTTGTTCGATAGAATTCATGCGAGCCGGGCTTGGCGAAAAATCGTATGAGTTTGTTCGGTATCTGTTACCTCTACATAGTATAGATAAACAGATTTTTAGAAACATTGCTTACCTTACATAATTGATCTTGGCGACAAATGGGCCATAATTCTTTGAGCCCAATACACGAAGAGAATGATGTATTCCATATAATCGCTGACGTTCGCTGAATCTCGATGCTCGTTTCCAATTATTAAAAGGACTGTTAACAGAGTGGCCCGATTCTATGAGAAAAGTCGCGTTACACTTCGCGTTTGATGATTGAGGATATAATTCATGGAAACATCGATCCTTGAAACCACGAAAGATCGCTCTGACAATTATATCCAAAGATAGACAATAGGTTCCTTTTGCTGGCGATTTGCAGTAAGTATGAAGTAGGTAGTGAGGCCAACGTTCTTCTATTTTTTATAAGAAAAGAATCGATAGAGCCTGTAATTCTATGAAGATCAAACTTATTGTTCGTTTTCTTTCTGAGAGACCATGAACATTCGTCATTAAGGTCGAATTTGGCATCCTAGATAGGGTAAGTTCGAAGATGTTTTGTTAATGGACATTGTTCACATTTACCAATATAGCAACCGTCTATCTCAATCGGACATACCATGCGACTAATAAGATCTTTCATGTTGAATTTTTCATGTGGTACTTTTGAATATTTGCTCGACGATCGTTGATAGTCAAAATTCCAAAGTTATAATAGAATTCAGGCAGGAATTACATGTCAGATGTTAAGACAGCTATACACACTGGTAACAAAAGATTCATGTTCTCGTGGTATATACATGTGCGCGTATCGTGAGATGAACTGATCTTTACCACATGAGGCCGGAGTGAATGAAAAATTGACTGGAAGACGAGATCAGAAAAGCGCTCCTCAAACGTTTGAAACAAACCGCCACTGGCTTTTTTTATTGATTTGGAGTGTATCCTTTGAGCTCGCTGACACGCGAATGATTCCATCTTCACGATACAATTGGGCAACATTTTTAATGACGTCTTTGGAAAGAGAAACATTACCTCGAAGTACAGCAGCTCGATGTGCTTGGCATTCTGTCCACCCGAACCTGATAAAAAAAACCTTTCATGTCGTTTTGTAGCGCAAACCACAATCGGATTCACATTACTAGCTAGGAAATTCAATTCTATGCGCCACCTTTGAATCTTTGCCCGACCACATTTCTTTGGTACGATTGTCATGAGTCGAACTTGTTTAGTCTCGTCACTTTTATTAAATAGGTTTTGTAGTGCAGTAAGAAGTCAATTAGATTGGTCAACACCAAGTTCATATGGACTCAATGTTTTCGAACTGCAGAATTTTCTTTTGAGCATATCGCATAATTAATGTAAAATTCTGTAGATTGTATCGATCTGACGACGAGTTGGATGAGTAGCTGATCTTTGAAGAAAAGTTTATTGATGTGTTATGGCATGGAAAAAACTCACTTATCATGGATTGGATTGATGTTTAGACTTCGAAATATAGTTCACAATTTTTCCATAGCTTCTCCCTGTTGAAAAGTAAACTCGTAAAGACCATTGCTACCACTATCATCATACTCTTTTTTTCTTTCGTCATCATTGGAACTATAATTCTCTTTCACTTCTAGAAAATCATTTTCTTTCATGTTTCTCGTCTCAAACATGTAATATCTGAAGCACAACATACTAATTTTTCTGTCGATCAGATCGTATTGATCCCACATATATTTCGAGAGTTCTAAAGAAACTCGACAGTATCCCACAGGTATACGAGGAGACTTGTTATGTCGCGATGGATGTTGATAAGAACTCCATCTCGGCATTTATAGTTAATCAATGTTTTAATGGTATCGGAAAAAGAAAACCGAAGTCGGATGTATTCTGTATGAATGAGTCAGTCACTGTACAATGCAATTCGTTGTTTATCTGTACAAATAAATGACATTCTTCTTCACTAACAGATAATGTAATGTGCTCAGAGTGTATCTAGATACGCGTTTTCTGATCATCGATCTACGTGGCTCTTACTGAACATACAATTTCCTTTCCCGATGCATATAGCAATTACTTCAGTCAATTAGTCAGTTTATATGCTAAATCATCCATTCTAATTCAAAAACTGGACAGTCAAGAAGAGAGTCAGCACGTTAATATTGGAGTATATTAATTCAGAAAACATTGAATTCCATACTTACGTAGCGGAAGAGAGATTTTCTTAGTGAGAAACAAGAAGATCGAGTCAACTCTCACTTTTCAACGTCACCACAAAGAAATTATCGATTCCTTTTTGTCTTTTCAAACGGTAACGAGTGCAAATCTGTGACATCCTATTCTTGCTGATCTGCATTGACAACAATTGTTCAGACTCACTGTATTCTCATATATCATGTACAGACGTTCCTATAGAATATCAAACTTCTCAACTATTTTAGTATTCATTAGGCCTGAAAAGTATTCCATACCTATTTTTGATCTATTTTCTGAATAACGCACTAAAAAAAGAAACCGTTAAAAAACTTTTTCCAAAAAGCTGGTGCGAATCCCGTGGATTCACTCAGTGTTAGTCAACAATAAATATATAGAAAATCGTTATTCAGTTGAAAAAGATTTATTGGATAATATTTGGAACTTACTTATACCATATCAAGAAATAATCGATACACTAAGTATAGATCAGTAACCAAGTCTTCATCGTGTAATTTCATTGCATCAATGTTTAATAAAAAATGTCTAGTAGAAGATGAAGATTCAGTTGAGACAGTCCAACTGAAAGTTTTTCTTTGTTAAGAAAACAAGTTAAATCAGGTGTTTTTCAGCTAATCTCCAAAAATTTATATTATACTTAACATGTGTTTTTCTTTTATGTATTTTTGTTCCTAAAATTTTAGAACATTCAATGAAAGATGCTTAGACTGTGAAAAAGGTGAACATCGATTCGCAATAATTTTGTATCCTTAATTAAAATTTTTGAATGTTGCCCTGATGAAAAAGAAAAATCTATTGATATATTAAATATGAATCTTGAGAAGCATCAGCCAAAAGTTTCTTCATCAACTGCAACATTTCTCGATTCACAAGCTGTTCCATTACCACCTGCAAAGAATGTAACAAAGATGTCCATCACGATTGAAAATCTGTTGCTATTGCGCCGCAACAATAATCAAAGAAAGTCACCTGCGCCGCTACCGAGATGAAATTTTTTAAAATCTTTGGATTTTCAAGGCTGTGACCGGTTTAAACTAGAGTTGATCATGACAATCGATCAGATTCGTCAAGTCTTATCGTGCGGCACCCATCAACATTGAGATTATATGTAAATTCCTGAGCTTTGGAAATTTGTTTTATAGAAAAGCTACCGCCACGGCGGTAGCGGTAGCGCCGCAATGAACATCTCTGGAATTTAACAATGAAGAGGAGAAATCCTTTGGTTCAATGTTTCGATTGGCGTGTTCATGTAGTATCTGTTCCAAAAAATCTCGATAAAAAAATTGATAAATATTTAGTTTCTAAAATAGATGACAGCAATTGCAATGATGAAAATCTCGATGATTTTGATGCATTATTATTTTGGAAAAACATATTTATTTTCAGGATTATCATCGATAGCTAAACGCATATATGAGATACTAGCATATAATACAATCATTCAACGACTATTATTATCGTCAAAAATGCTGTTACTGGAAAAAGAACAAGTTCAGATTTTAAAAAAAAGAATCTCATTTCCTTGAAACAACTTATTAATGTTAAAAGTAGAAAAAGAACTGTTTCAATGTCATTCACAACTACGGTGTCATCTAAAGAATATGCCTGTACAAATTGTAAACAACGACGACTTGATATTGAAGATGGTTTCTGTAACTGTGATAATTTAGATATGTTCTTAGATTAGTACTAGATTTTTTGATGCTATTATTTCCTATGATTATGTATGATAGATTTCTTGGCTGTATTTTAAATACATATGTTTTGATAGTTAATGTGTAAAGATTAAAACTGATGATATGTGGAATTGAGAAAAAAAACTGACAATTTTATGGGTGATATTTCGATCTTGCTTCTGGAAAAAAGAATTTTGACTCCGGCTCAAGAATTTGGTGTTGCTGATTTGTTTTTGAACAAATTATTACATAAATTATTATGGTTCGGTATTGTCCGAATATTCTCCACTACTTCTTATCGCTCGACTTTAAATTCAACATTTTTCGTTACATAAGAGTACTTAAAATATTGTATGTTATCTACCTATACAGGTCTTATAGTCCACCAAGAATAAAAATTAGTACATTTTTTTTATTGTATAGCAGTCGATTTTGTCCACTATATCTGTGGCCATTCTCTCAAAGTTCAAGTGTTCAGATTGAATTGTTGATATTTTGCGTCACTTTTGATTCTCTATAGAAAATTTCGGAAGGCCACTCGATGCACTTTCAAAAGACTTTCATTGATAAAAATTTTCATCTCGAAAAAAACTAGGACTTCATCTTCGGCACCATAGCTTAAACAATTGTCTGTGAACAAGAAAAATGTTTTTGACTCTCTTCATATCACTGTAAAAAATCAACGTAAAATAACAAATCCTTCAAAAAGGCTTATTAATTTCATAAACCCTTTCATCTGTTCTATGAAAGATTATTAGCTTTTCCTATATCCTTTTAAATCATAAACCTTGAAAAGGATATTTTATAGTTTGCACTTTCATAACCCCTTAAGGATTTATTAACTTCATAAATCCTTTGGAAAAAGATTTTTCACACTACAGTTTCTTCTAAAAATGCATTAATAGGTTGTATGAAGTGAGCCAGAGTGAACATCAACCGAACTGAAGGCCATATCCGTATTTTACCAGTTTTTCTATGTGATTCGATGCGACCCATCGATGGATTAAAGCCGAATATATATATGCTATATTCACAAAGAATTATGTTTTCAATTTCAAAGCTCAAAGAAACGTGGAAAATCCATGGTATGAAAAAATTGACAATTTTAGAGAAAACCCTTTACAGATGCCTTACAAAAATGTGCTAATCGGTGTGAAAATGAAAAATCATTTGATGAAGAAATTTTTGAAATAAACAAAAATTGGACTTAAATATCAAATTACCGAACATGCACTGGCAAAATCTCAAGAAATTACGCTGCACACTAAAATAAAATGTGTCGCATTTTGCAACACAGTGTACGACACATTCTGAAAGCATGGTTCAAATCTACCATATGACAAATTTTCAATTTTTTTCTCAAAAGCATGTGATTCATATATTTTTCAATTTAACTATTGCCACGTTGAAAATTCAAGGAGATCAAACTGTGGAATTTGTCCATCCTTGAGATGATCCGATCTCTATCAGATTACTTAATGGTATTTCTCTCTCGATCATTGGTCGAGAATGGCGTATTTTCAACAAATAAATAATCGAGAAATAACTGTAAAAAAATAACTAAGACGAAAATATACAACTTTTGTACGTTCATCACGTTGTTTATATATAGCCGTATGTTGGAACAATAAAGTGAATGAATAGTCAGCAGACACAATGAAAAAAATATATATACGACACATTCTCTACGGACGACACGTTTTTTCCATTGAGACTGCGACACATTTATTTTTAGTGTGCAAGTATTAACAAAAATGTCGAAAATCGTTTATTTGTTTTACTACCTTTTTTTGATTATATGCACATTAATAATACTTAACTCGTTACACATTGTTGAATGTCAAATGCGTTCTCAAGAATGAAATTATTTAGCGGATTTATATGAATAATTTTATTTTTAACTATTTTGATATATGAGATGCTTAATTTGAGTTTGAATATAATTGAGGCTTCCATATAAGTCTGACAAAAAAGTGAAAGATAATATTTTTTCCTAAATGTACATGTTATTATTTGAATTGGATTACAATGAAGTCTTTGACGAGAAAGAAATGAACAGAGAAACATTAGTTTCATCTTTCCGTGTGTTAGTAAAGGAATTGTAAAAATGTGTTTAGGGATTTTATGAACGAGACCGAAAAGATCCTACGTTATGGTAGGATTAACGGGAAGGACTCTGATCCCGCGGAACTGTGCGTCATTAGTATATGGTTATATGTGACCATTATCTTTTTTTTTGCATTGCACCAATTGTTGGATGTTTTGGGACTTTTCTTTTATTGATGAGTATTTTCATTAATTGTGTATAGTCGAAACTATTGGGCCTCTCTTCACTTTTCCTTTTCTAAGACAGTGTTGCATATTTTACTTTTGACAAAGAAATAAACAATATTAATTTCAGTTGAAGTTTTGTCGATGAATTAGCCATTCTGAGTTAATAAGTTTCAAAGTTTCAGCATTTTTACATAGCAGTTTTTATTGCTGTCCATCAGTGTTTCCTTCTCTGTAATTAAAAGATTATGAGAGCAAATACTGTGAATTAAATTTTCTGTGAAATAATTTCGCAGGACAAAATAAGAAAATTGATCTGTCCCATCCCTCCATAAATTCGAAAATGATTTCCTATCCGATCCTAGGACAAGATGGAACGGCACTGGTCTCGCGTCCGAAGAGCTTTAGAATTGGTTGTTTTCATGATGTAGCTGCGCAGGTCGAAACCACACGATCGTAAACGATTGTGCGCAGGGAAATACGGCGATATACGGAGAAAAACACGGTCGTTTACTACTTTCATAAACGGAGACCGTGTACGGTCTCCGTATTCGTCGACCTGGGTGGCTATATTACGCGGATATGTATTGATCAATATATGTGATTTTCGACGCTTGATAGAGAATGTTTTTGAGATGTAAATGTGAAGTTTAAATGTTTCTCACATATTCCTACTGATATTGGAATTTCGAAGACTAGTGTGCAGTTCGTAATATCCTGTACAATTGATTTTTATTTCATTAGGATGATTTCTATGTTTTTAGTTTTCTGTTAGCTGCATTTTTGGAAGCTATCAAGTCAGAATTGGTTTATGCGACTTTTTCGTCTCTAATGGAAGATTTTTATCCGAGGAATCATCGCAGTACAATTAGAAGAATTAGTGTTAGACATATTTTGTGTATTATTTCAGCTCGTAATTTTCTCAGCATGCATGGCAGAAAATGCTTTAGAATGTTTGGTTGGTTGTTCCCAACTTTGGGAGGTAAGGAACGAAGTAGACAAAGTTTTGATTATATCATTAGATTTGCTTCGGTGCTACGTCTGAATATTTTAAATGCTCATAGAGAACCAGTGCTTCAGCAACGCTATCGTCTTTATATTTCAATGTCAGCGTGAGGGCATGGAGCATTTTGCCAAGAGTTGTAACCAACACGCGCCCACGTAGAAGTTTTGTTACCTTAAAGATTTCACTGAATACATGATACACAGAGAAGCTCAAAACTTAGTTCCGAATGCGATTGCGATGACGAAACTGGAAAATCAGTTATGATAAAAGTCTGAATGCTGAATGAGACCGACGAAAACATAAATGCTGCCATTGAAGGCACTGTTCAAATGAAAACGATACTACCAATGTCATCACTTTTTGACAACTGCGGCGCAGTCATCGCAGTTCCGTACTGACGCATGAAAATATAAGAGGAGGTGTCGCAAGCACTCTGACTCATTTTAGCTTTTTACAGTGAGAAAGACACTTCATTTTTTTTCTAAAGAATAAAACTCAATGCCAGGGTATACTGAATGATTAATACAAATATTTAATTATAAATTAATTTTTACTAATCAATTATTAATTATTAACTTGGCGATTAACTATTAAATTATTAATTCGTTTATTTTTACTAAATTATTAATTTTTTATTAATTTATTTAGAAAATGCTGAGAATTGACTAGGTGTCTTCTCTTGCAAGTGCGTTTTTTTCGCAGTTGCACGTAATTGCGTCGCAGTTTGTCGCAATTACGGATCACAATGCGATCGCAGTTGAGCACATGGGTAGAGACATTGTTTAAGGAGCGCACGTCATTCACGTTATGGACTACAAGATATAGCAAAACCCTTTTATGCACTGTGGAATGAATTAGAAGAAGATATGATTTTTATCAATTTATAGCGCAATACATTATTTATGCAAACGAGTCAGAAACTCCTTGCGTACGAGTACATTGAAATCGTGAAAGCTATATTGTTTGATAATATTTGAATCCTGTATGGAAAATGACAGTCACATAATCAGTGAAGACAATATTTCTTTACAAGTAACAAATTGACCATTCAATTTCGTTTTGCTCGAACATAAAATAAGAAAAACTACATCTAATTAACTAAAATGAAAACTGGTGCACGTCGTCTAAATATTTTAATATGATTATGCAGTGATTGCTCAATTTATCTGGCCCACATGTGGAGACATCGCGTACTTAGAATTACTAATGTAGTTTTCTGCCATTTGTGGCTATTTCAGGAGTATAGAACTTGAAAGTTAGAGAGCATACCGGAACTTATTTTGTTGGGATTTATTTCTTCTGCGGAATTTATTGGGATTTATTTATTTACTAAGGATATATTGAGACTATATAGTTGTATTAGTATTTCAGTGCACTCTCACTCTTGCCCTCCATCCCCCGAATTCGCCCTCATCATCACTCAGTTTTCGTCCTCACCCTCGATAGGAATTATGTGGAATTTATTTTAAGATGTATGGGGATTTATTAAAAAATCCGAATAAATCCCAAAAAAATAGATCTCGGTACCTGCTGAGCCCATTAAAAAAGCGAAAGAAGCATAAAAAGGCCTTGGATAGCCTTTCTAGCTGGCTCTCTGTTCACCGTTTTGTATTGCAAAGATTTTTATATGAATATATCACTACTTATGTCTTCATCATTCTCCAATGATATTTGCCAAACCCATTAAGAAATTCAAATGGGCTTCACAAGTCCTTCTTTTAAAACACCTAAAGATAAGGTATTTTCAATTGCAAATGCACGGATATGAAGGAGAAGAGCTATTTTAAGACTGTTTCATTAAACGAAACATGCACAGAGTGGCTTTCTATTGGAAAAAAAACTTTTTCTAAAACATTTGAAAGGGCTTAAAAAGGACTGAAAAGGGCTTTATGAGGCCTTTTTTCTAAAACCTCTGGACATAAGATTTTCAATTCCAAATACATGAATTTAAATCAGAAAAGCCATCGGAAGACTTTTCCTAAGCAGAACTTTCGTCGAGCAAGGCTTCTCTTTGAAGAAAGTACGTTTTGATTCAAAAGCAGTGAAAGTCGCTTTTGAAAATGGTCAGCTACTATCTCTGATTTATTGTGAGGTACGGTTGGATACGAGGATATATGCACGTAAACAACGCCATATACTACTGTTTCAATAAAAATATCACCGAATTACGGCACGTGTTTCAGTGTATACGGTGTCCGTATTTTACCGTATACGCCAGTCAGAAATAGGACCGTCATACTGGACATATAAAACGGTCAATTTAAGGCATGTTTACGGCCGTAATTATAACGCTTACGAACGTTTACGTTCGTCGTAAACGTGAACATGGGTATTGAAAAGAAATCTGTCATGTTGTCTACTTCTCGAGAACTATGTTATGCATGTCAACAATCGTATATTCATGCATTCATGTGGATAATACTGCATATGGTTTTTGAATTCTGTTTTTTCAAAATAATTCGATTGACATACAATATTAATGTAAAAAATATTCATTTCAAAATTATTAAATATTTTAAATTTTCAAATCTTCGCATATTTGAAAAGCTCAACTTTCTCTAGAAGAAAAAATCTAATAGTTGAAAAAAGACTTGTTATATACGCAATCAACAGAGCCCTATCGAACGTATAGTTTAAATATTCTCCATAGTCACTTTCATGTTTTTTTCGATTTTTTTCTCTAAACCGTAAAACACGGGCGCAATTCACCCACATATTTGTTTTTATCATATGAGTAAACACATTTATCACCGAGAGAAAAAAGAAATCGCACATATAGTTGGTTAGTCATGCAAAAGCATTAACCTAATTACGTGCGTCATTTACAGTGTCGTCATTCAACCATATCTATTATTAAAGGAGAAAAAAAACTACCAATATAGTAGTTTACTCATGCAAAAGCATCAATATAGTAAGATGTATCTTTTATATAGTGCTATTATCTAGCCATATACATCACAGGCAGAGGCAAGACATTAGCAACGCAATGGCTTACGAGGAAATCGTCCTAACTGATTCATTAATTTTAAGTTGAAACTGTCTGCATCATGTCGACTTAAATGCGCTGCGAATACGCTGGAAAAAGTTTGTGCCCATAGTTTACTACTACCGAGATACTGCATTTTTAAAATAATTTTCCCCTCAATCCCGGGATTCCTCGCCGGACCATGAAGAAAACTCACTTTCGAATTTCAAATTAAAACTTTGCACAGAGAGAGATCTTTAAGAAAATAATTTATCATGAAAATTTCATGTTTCTCTCTTATTTCAGAATAGGCGCAATCGAAAAGGCTGTCGCTCCTACAGTAAACTATTCTCTCTAAAACCTCTCTCAGTGCAAAATTTCGAGTTGAAATTCGAAAATCCATTTTCTTGATGTTCCTGAGGAGAATCACGAAACTGAGGCGAAAATTACTCTTAAAAATAGAATGCCTTCACAGTAATAGTCTATGGACCTAAACACTTTTTAGCGTATTCATAGCTTATTAGGGTCTATATGATGCACACAGTTTCGACTTAAAATCCATGAATTAGATGGGATGATTCCCTCATTAGTCATACAAAAGTGTCAATATAGTAAGGTACGTCGTTTATACACTTTTAATTTGAAATCGTATCTACCACGGAGAAAAAAGAGGCACGACCAACATAATGACTTAATCATAAAATCCATTGTAAAAAATTAAGTGCTTTATAGAACCCGTCGGTATGGTAAGAATCTTTAGGATTCCGTCCCAAAGTGCGGTGTCTTTTTTAGTTCTACACCATAATTTCTAAACCTTTTTAAGTTCAGAAACTCCGTACTAGGGGTTGGACAGTTCAGTTCAGTTCTAAAGAACTCAATACCCGGAAGTATTATTCCCAAGACCGAACAAAACTGTTCTGTTATCGGAAATAATACTTCCGAGTATGAGTAACGTTGTTCTATTTTGGGGCTAATACTTCCGAGTATGAGTAATATTGTTCTGTTTTAGGAAAAATTTCAAATAGTTCCTACGAAAAGAACTGTTCTGAGAGATCAATTCCTATCAAAAGAATTGTTCCAACGGTTCAATTCCTTGAAACTGAACTGAACTGTGGAACCCCTACTTCGTAGGGAACTCTGAAGATTTTTTTCTTCGCAAAAGTTCTGCAAAACACCGATTGTTTTTACAGTGCACCGTTCGTATACTCAGATGCGTCTTTTACAGTAAATGTCCCTAATAACGACGGAACAATTTTCCGATTTATTGTAAGACTTAGGACACAGTCATTTCACATTCAATTGAAAACATTTTTATATATGTATAATCCTTGGATTCTTCTCTTTCAAATAGTATAAGGATGACCTATCTTATAAAGCATTGTGACAGAGAAAAGAGCGGTCTATGATCGACAGCTCTCTCCGTGGTTATTAGGCGCACTGTCCGTAATAACGACGGCCAGCTAATTTCCGTCCCTAATAATAACAACCCTCTAACAAAATTAAGCAGAAAACGACTTTTTTTAAAAAAAAAAAAGATTTTTTCACAGTTCTTATCTGAGAAACAATGAAAGGTTCCGCTGCCAATTTTGAAGATCATGTCAAACTCTATCTAAATCCAAAGGCTCATGAAAAACTAACAATGTCTTACTACGATACTTAATTCAATGAAAAATAATATAGAATGAGTCGAAAAAAAAGTGTCTCTAATAATGACGGAGAGAGCTGTCGATCATAGACCGCTCTTTTCTCTGTCACAATGCTTTATAAGATAGGTCATCCTTATACCGTTTGAAAAAGGAGAATCCAAGGATTATACATATATAAAAATATTTTCAATCCAATGTAAAACGACCGTGTCCTAAGTCTAACAATAAATCTTAAAATTGTTCCGTCGTTATTAGGGACATTTACTGTACATTTAGTCGACTTTAAAATCTTTCGATAATTAAATGTCATTCATAGAGAAAAATAATATACAAAGTGCACTTCGTCAGCTCAATCGTTTGAGCACTGTTTCGAAGGACTACTATTCAATCATGGATCCAATTCTCGTTTGAGCGATATATTTTCTTTTCTATTAGTAAATGAAATAAGTTCAGGAAAGCGGAAGTATTGTAATTCTGCCTGAACTTATGTCTATAGCAGATTTGTTTGCGAAATTCAATGCAGTTTTAAATTATTACTGAAGTAGAAATAGTTACATATGAAATGTAATTATTCCGAGGAACAATTGCTATGAATATATTTTAAGCTAAACATTAATGTTAAAGTCAGTCTAAAAAAAAATGGACAACATATAAAAGGTAATTGGAAGGCAGTTTTAATATTGAAAATTAATTATTCGATGAATATCTTAAGTCATTCTGACTTATTTTAGTTTAGCATTGAGAAAAATACGTAGAATTACTATAATGCTGTGCTTTTCTATTTTGAGAACTGAAAATAGAAAATGGAATCTTTTGTTTATCTGAAATGATATTTTAATACTTCTCTAAATAGCAAGTTAAAATAAAATTGCAGCATATTGAAGATAACTTAGAATAACTCAGAGCGTTTATACAATATTTTAATTTCGATTTGAATATTTTTTGTGATTGGCTTTTAAATTGTAGTGAGTGCATATTTTGTATGAAAAATTTCGGTCATGATTGTCTTCAAATTTGAGCGAGTAGAAAATATGAATAGAATTTTACATGCAACTCGTTTTACTTGTTTTTCTTCCGTAGAATCCCTTCATCTGCATAGTATATACGTACGTACGCCATTTATTTTGATAATTTTTATTATAACCAAATGTCAAATTCAATGAAAGCGGTCAATATTGATGGGGAAACATACCAAAGTGTTCAAGCCCTTTAGACTCTATCTTTTAGCAATAATAATCAGATCTTCATGAGACATCGAAAACTCTACGAATATATGTGCCCTTAGGTCTTCCTTTCGGATTTATAGCTACTTTGGTAGAATTTTAGGTGTCAGCTTAGTATTTAGCAAAAATTCGAATCACATTATTTTGAAGTGAAATTTGGCTCACAGATAGCTATATTTGTGACTAGGATATACTGATAATTCCTGCCCAAAAGAATATTTGCATCCTCAAATATAAAATTCCCAAAATTAACTCAAATACGATGAAAGATTGGAAGAAAGTCCTAAGATACATATCCTTTTGAAGCTTTTGGTACCTCACCAAAGTATAATTATTGCCAAAAGATAGAGTCGAACAGGCTTGAACATCTCGGTATATTTTCACGTCGGTTTAGCGTCAGTGTTGTAATCATTACTGGACGCTAATCACGATCAAAAAGGCTAACCCGTTTGATTCCGTGTATATAATAGAGACCCAAACAATAAGAATATCATGATTTGGTTTGGGTATTTGTATAACGAGTGCAGACTGTCATACGTTGGTCTACGGAAATCAGAAAGAATGTATTTTTTTCTCTAAGAGTCAATGTACGAGACACGACATTTTTACTAGAACTCCTAGTTAATGAAAGTTAAGGATACTGATGAAACTGGGTTCATATGTATCCCCAAGTGTCCTAGAAAAATACCCAAAATTTCAGCTCTTAAAACCGATTTCTTCTTGAGGTAATACAATTATAACACAAGCACTCTACGTTCAAAGAGGATAACCTAATCAATACCCCATGTATTATTTATTTCACTTTACTTCAATAACAAGGTATAGAGTCATGAAAGTTTAAAGATGCATAATGACACACTCAGAATCCTATTTTTGCGTAGTAGAGGATGTAAGAAGTTTTTATAGGTTGTCGACGTTCTCTTTATAGTGTGATCGGACATTCTAGCGCGTATGAGTGAATTAAGAGCTCGTGCTTAAGCTGTTTAGCCTGCACCTTTTCTTTAGAGGTAGACCTCGATACGGTATGAAATAATCAAAAAGCATGCATGCTCTTTATCCTTTCCTTTGGAATTATAGCCCTTTTAGCAAAATTTTAGTCTGTAACTGGGTATGTAACAGTAAATTGAATGATATTATTTCCAACTCAGATTTGGTCCATAGATAGGTATACTGATAACTGGAATGCTCTGAAAATTTCAGCTTAGAAGAGTGTTTCCTACACAAGATATTCAATTTCCAAAAAGCGATGAGATCCGCGCATCTGTCGTTGTATTCTATTGTCCATTCAGAAGAAAAAGGCGGATGAATATCTTTCCACTAACTTTTGATAGAAGCAAAATAGAAAGCTGCAGTTCTCGCCATTGAAAAGAGGAGATGAACACGTATCAAAGTATATACTATCAGATAAATCGATACGATTTTTTCCAAGACTTAAGGCGACGTTTTTCGAAACCAATGTATTTCGTAAGGTGACTAAAGTGATTTTTCAATAATTTTCTCATCATTTGAAACGCTAACAGAAGATACACAAATTATACGTAAGACTGAGATATTCAGATTTACTCCTTTAGAAGTTCTAAATGTCCTAATGAAAATTCTTAGCTGATTTTTCTATTGATTTCTATGGAAAGATCACTTATTTGCGCTTTTCGCATATATTCGGTGCTCATTTTTTGAACATTTTTTAAAAAATTGATTAAAAAGCATCTCTCTATCTTGCTCCTATCAAAAGTTATTTGAAGAATGCCCATCCACCTTTATTTGGAATAGCCATTAGTTAAATTGGGAATTTAATATAATGTGTAGGAAACTTTCTTCTAACACGAAATTTTCAGGACATTGTAGTCACAAAAATACCTATCTATAGGCTAAATATCAGCTCGAAATAATGCCATTCAATTTATTAATACATACCGAGCTAAAGACTAAAATTGTACTAAAATCGCTATAACTTTGAAGGAAAGATCTGAGGACGCGTATTCTTTCGAGGTATTTTATACTTCATCGAGATCTATTTATTACAAAAAGATGGATTCTAAACAACTTTAACATTTAAATATGTTCCCTTATTAGTGTAGAATTGAACTCATCGCTCTCCATTTTGATCGATTATCGATTTAATGCATATTAAAAACATGATCATATCAATGATCTATAATAATAAATAAGACAAGGAAGTAAATATCTTTCCAGACCTAACGCTATTGTATAATCTTCGAAAAAACAAGATAATTTTGTAAAATAAGATATAATAAAATATCTTCGTCTAATGCAAGACTGAACTTTTGGCAACTGCATATAGTCCAGTTTTGTTAACGGCGAAATTTTCTTAAAAACTCAGCTTTCGACAGTTGTCGAAAGTCAAATAGACTATAGTAGACGTATCATGACCATTGAGCATAATACGTCCTGTTCTCTCTCACGTTTGTTGTTTTTATTCACATTTCGCTCACATTTTTCATTGTTCGCCTCTGACTTTGAATAGGAAAAGATGTGTTGCAACGTGATGTATGCATCAGAGAAGACGTTGAAGGTAGCGGATATATATTGTTTTGTTGCCGTGTGTTTACATTCTTTTTGTTTTTTGATTATGGAATAAAGTTTTCTTTTTTCACAAAGTATTACAAATACTCTCGCACTCAAAATAGACATCAGTGTTTGCCTTTGATCTAAGCAATTATAAGCATATATTACCTCTTCTTTTTCATATATCAGAATCAATAATGATTGAATTAGAAACAGAAGTGGTACCTGCTGAGAAGACTACGGTACTCGATAAAGAACTTCGTTTGGTTATTTATCTTCAACGAAAATTATCACCCTGGTATGATTATCCAGCAATATTTTTACATTATTTATTTCGAGAAGATATGCTTATGCTTCTTGGTCCAGTAACAACATTTTTATTTAATTATTATACTGGTATTATTTTAAGATTAGCATTCGTATTAGTTGAGATAATTGCTGGAATATTTAAATGGGCTTGTCGATTACCCCGTCCATTTTGGGTTGAATCAACAGGTGCACTTGTAAATCGAATGGGAGAATGGGAACAAGATTATGGATTTCCATCATCACATTCAGCCCTTATAGCTGCTTGGACTATGCTTATCTTATTACTTTTTATTGACATTAAATATGATCCACAGTTCATGGCAGAATATGATATTGGTGAAAATCGTAATCTATTCTTAATATTTTTCTTTATTGGTATTTCATTATGTTTTATTACTGGTCTATCTCGTATATATTTTGCAGTTCATTATCCGCGTGACGTAGGTGTTGGTTTCTTTCTAGGAATTTTAGTTGCTGTATTAACATATTATCTCATTAAAGTAACAAGAACTATAAATGCATGGGGATCAATTGTGATTGGAATAGCTCTAACTGGTATGAGTGTAGGATTGTTGTTAGCGACACGTCCACTATGTCCACAAAGTAGAGCTCAAATGCCAACATGGGAAGCTAATGCTCTTCGAACATGGAATGCAAGAAAAGGAGAAGATATTTCAACACATCCAGTTGGAATACATCCACGATCAATAGCAAGATATATTTGTGCTTTTGGAATTTTACTTGGTACATGGATTGGTGATCCGATATTTCGTCTTTCACATAATGGAAATCATTATCGTGAATGTCAAAAATGGACTAGAACAAAGGGTATTCGTTTTGGAATTGGTATGTCTGGTGTTTTCTTCTTCTTAATTATTATTTATATTGTAATTCCAAAGATCAATAGACATAGACCATTTCTTTATACAGCAAGAGCAATAGTTTCTACATTGTATGGTATTTGGTTTACTCTAATATCTCAAGTCATATTCGATTCAACTGGCTATAACAAATGTTAATAAACTATTATAAATTAATCGAAATCAGACTAATTTATTTTTTAAACATTACTTCAATCTATTACCCATGAGTGTGTGTGTGTGTGAATGGAAATATATAGTTAAACCAGTGTGAAGCATTTGATTACATAGAATATCATAGATTATGGTTCGAGTTTTCTCAGGATAGATTCGTCATGGAGATCTTTCTAACTTAGTTAAACAATTTCACTTGCAACATGTATTGAAATGCTTTAAAAATGTTCCTAGACGATTTCTACATGGATATGGTAAATTCCATCTTTGATAAATTTCAAATATTTTGAGTTTTTTGGTCGCATAGTTTGAACTATAGAAAATCCAATTATTCCATTGGATAGATCTTACCAAGTTCAATATGAAAAGTTGTTGAACTGAATCAGAAAGTTCTGCAAGACAAATCTATCTTGAAAAAACTCGAATCCTGATTGAAGATAACCTATATGTTTTTCCTTGCTCTGGAGAATTGCTTTTAATTGCTTTTTTTGCTTATTGCCAAAAGGTAATAAAAAAAATTCGATATTATACGTCTATCGAAAACTAAAACTTTTCTAATATATCACAATTACAATACAAAATATTAGTACAACATGTTTCATTGTTGCTAAATCTTACCAAATGGTGTTATTATGAAGAAGAAGAAAAATATTGTTGAAATGGTAATATTTGCAAGGATTTTTATTATGGATTTTGTGAAATACGATCTAAAAAGAATGTTAAGATAGATAGGATATTTGTTGTATCTTCTTGATGAAATATGATTTTCTTTCTTGAATGTCGTAAGAAACGATTAACTGACTTTAAGATTATTTAAATATAATTACTTTGATTTCTGGATTGCAAGCAGTTCTCAATCAGCATCATAAACAGCTTCTTTTTCAATTGCTCGTTTGATTTAAAACTAATTTCACACAAACTCCTTGATTTTTTCGAGTTTTTCAAATTTTGTGTCGTTATTCTTAATATATTCTCGAAATTTTAATATATAAGATAGGCATTTGAATTTTTGTAATTTATGTTTAATAGTTGTAAACTTATGATTTAGATGTTGATCGACCCATTCAACGATGTTCTCATTTTCTTTCAACGTAAACAGGTTGTTGTTAATACCCAAATGTTGATCTTCATCAAATTAGTCCATACCATCGATACATTCTTCTGTATCAGTATATTCTGCTTCATTATTACACTCATCATCATCCAACTCGAGGGTTTGATACACATCGAGTTCACCAAAATGACTGTCTTTGAATGAATTTAAAACTTCAAATAATTGCTCGGATGCAATAATTTCATCAGCAGTTGTTATTAGGGGTGGCACTTTCCTTTCCTTTCCTAAAAAAAGGAAAGTAAAAACTTTCCTTTCTCAGAAGAAAGGAAAGTAGAAACTTTCCTTTCCTAAAAGAAAGGAAAGTTGAAAGAAAGTTTACTTTGCTTTCCGAAAAAGAAAGGAAAGGAAAGTGAAACCTTAAGTTCTCAAGTTCTGTATTATGGAGAGTATCTTTAGGTCCTCAAACCCTATATTTTAGGAGTATCCTTGGGTCCTCAACTACTGTAATATAGTGGTACCCTTAGGTCTTGATCTGCTACACTATAGGGGTACCCTTCCGTCCTCATCTACTTTATTATAGGGCTAACCTTGGATCCTCAACTTAGGAATGGCACCATATATGTAATTTACTAGTAACTAAGTACCTATCGTAAATCTCTGGTCGTTGCGTCTGCTTTTATATTAGCCGAAAAACGGGCCAATCAGCTTGCAGGAAATTGAAACTCGCTTATTTTATGGACAACCGTCGGAGATTCTATGAGGACTTTTGTAGCGCACTCTCGATAACCTCAAATTGGCCCGAGTAACTCATGTTCCATCTTTATCTTGATGGAGAAAAATCGCCTCAAAACCTGATTGGCTGTTGCGAAAAATTTTCAGCCAATCAGATTTCGAGGCGGTTTTTCCCCATGAAGATAAAGACGGAACATAGGGTTATTCGGGCCAATTTGAGGTTATCAAGGGTGCTCTACAAAAGTCACCATAGAATCTTCCACAGTTATCCATGAAATAAGGGAGTTTCAATTTCCTGCAAGCTGATTGGGTGATTTTTCGACTAATATAAAAGCTGACGTAGCGACCAGCATTTCACGATAGGTACTTAGTTACTAGTAAAATAAATGTATGGTGCCATAGCTAAGCTGAGGACCGAAAGGTACTCTCATAGTATAGTAGATGAGGATCCAAGAGTACCCCTATAGTATAGCAGATGAGGGCCTTAGGGTACCCTTATTGTATAGAAGTTGAGAAAGTAAGGATACCCTTATAGTATAGGACTTCAGTTCCCGGGAATCCCAGTACCGTGAACGAGCAAGCCCAGAAATGACCGAGCCCGAGAAACTCGGGCTCGGTGCATGCCTACCCGCATAATATAAGACTTGAGGACCTAAGGGTACTCCTAAAATATAGGGTTTGAGGACCTAAAGATACTCTTCATAATACGGAACTTGAGAACTTAAGATTTCACTTTCCTTTCCTTTCTTTTTCGGAAAGGAAAGTAAACTTTCTTTCAACTTTCCTTTCTTTTGGGAAAGGAAAGTTTTTACTTTCCTTTCTTCTGAGAAAGGAAAGGTTTTACTTTCCTTTCGTTTCCTTTTAGAAAGTAAAAGAAAGTGAAAGTGCCACCCCTAGTTGTTATTGAATTTTCATTGCAGAATCGTCGTTGCATAATCTTCCTTAAACTATTATAGTAATATACGATAAGAAAGAACGTCACTATAATTCATACTTGATTGTGATTTCATATTACTAATCATAGAAAACAATTCATAAATCACAAAGCGATGCATCAATGTACATAATCTTTAGAAATTTTACGAATAAGTCATTTTTCGTACATAATACATATTTTTTTTCAGTTTAGTATTGATAAAGTTACATAAGAAACTGAATCTAGTATGAGTTTATTGTGATCGATAACTTTCAGTAAAATTAAAAGAAAATATTACCTGAAAACCTTATGATAATGTAAAATTTTCGAGATGAATAGTTTTCATATTTATCATGTTCCCATATCAAAACTGTATATATCTTAAAATCAATTATTTCGCTTCAGGCTCGCTAGGGACACGTACTGTTTTAAATGTAGTAGTTTGGCATTGAATGATAATTTGAGCCAAAGATGTCACTCAGCTGTCATTCTATTCGGCATCAAAGCTGCATTTGGTTCTATATAGCACAATGGTTTAATATGTAAATTAAATGGTTTTGTCTTTCTAAATCTATCGTCAACTACTTGTTCTCATTCCTACAGAATAGAAGTGCTGCAATTGAAATTGGAAATACTTTATTTTGTCCATTCAATTTAATGAGCGATACTCCACAAGGATCGGTTATCACCATTACTCTATATTATATATATACGATAGATTCAATGAATGGAATATCGACTCATACAAAACATGAGTTATACGCCGATGATACTGCACTATGGATTTAAGCTAATACTATGACAAATCTCTCATCCAGACGTAGGTGGAGTTAGCACAAGATTCGAGTAAAACCCGCCAAGATTCGTCCAGGAACATGTTGCACATGTTCCAGTTGAGTTCCAGGTATAAATCGATGAGCTCTATCGAATGGTATGTTCAGATCGTTCATAGGCTAAACCGCCATAGAGAAAATCGAAAGATACTTCTAAAAATCGCGATTTCAGATACTAAAACTCGACAAGATTTGTTCAGGAACATGTTCCAAATGAGTTCCAAGTAGAACTCAATGAGCTCTATCGAATGGCATAATTAGATTTCCCATAGCTCAAACCATATGTCGAAAAATCTGAGAAAACCGACCTCACTTTATACCACACAGGTAATGATATAGTAAAATTAACCAAGATTCGTTTAGGAACATGTTCCAAATGAGTTCCAAGTACAACTCGATGAGCTCTATCGAATGGTATAATTAGATTTCCCATAGCTCAAACTATATGTTGGAAAATCTCGAAAAGCCGACGCTATGGTCTAACAAGTGCGTACTGATATTCTAAAGTAAGCCAAGATTACCTCAGGAAAATATTCCAAATGTTCCAGTTGTGTTTGGAATACATGTTGCGTAGTAGATTGTGTTTATTTACAAAAAACTGGACAAAAAGAGAAATTTGAATATTTGTTTGATATTGAGATAATTAAAATAGAAAAAGTCACGCGCCATTATTATATAAATATAACACAAAAATTTAACAACAACAGTTTTTGTTGAGTGCAAATGAAATGAGAAATTTTACTCATTTTTGTCGACTTATTTTGTTTTAATTGACATACAGATCACAATTCAAATGTGTAATATCTTAGTGCGGTAAATTGAAGAAATCTCATGAAGGTAACTGTTAGTGTTGTAAAATTTGTAAATTTTATAAGAAATAATTAGTGAGTGATGTTATCGTCAATGACGCATTTGTTCATTGTGATTAGTTTCGTGTTTATCTAATCATGTTCCATACAATTAATGTTATTATGATTTACATTTATATCTACGCATGTTTATTTAATATATTGGATGAACTGGTGCGTTATCAAGAAACATTGAGATATGTCGTTTTTGTTTTCGCATTGACAAATCAAGATCTTCTGACCATTGTGTAAAGATCTTTGATGTCATCCATGCAATTCGATTACTAAATCATTCTATCGGTAACTTTTCCATATCAATATTTTTAAAGCAGCGTGGTTCAGCATATCTACCTATAATGTGAATGAGAAAAAAATCATCATAAAAGAAAACTAAATAAAAATTAATTTACCAATAACAACAGGTTTTAATTTATCAGTTCCAAACATGTTAGAACACAACAAAACGATATAACGATCTTTTGATCGTTTTCCACCACGACAATCATTTTTATTAATAACTAACTATCGATCAGGCGTTAATTTATAAAATAATGATATTTCATTGCAGTTGAAAATGTTACAAGGATCTTAATGTTCAATAGTTGAGTATAAACGAAAATTCCAGTCATCGACTACACTTGGATCAACAGCTCGAGCTTCTCCACAAATTATACGAAAATGGGTCGATTGATCGAGTTTTTGAGCAATATCACGAGCATATTGTTGAAGCATTGGACCGAATATTGGAATATTCTTTGATCTCTGTAGGGTGAACCATTCATACATCTGTGTATTAATATCTTGATTAGATTCATTTTTGAATTTTGCTTTTTAATTTTATATTTCTATTCAATTCGTAATCATTTGTATATTCCAATTTTCTTTTTAAAATATTTGAAACAGCTTCAATTGAAATATCAAATTTTTCACTTAATGATCGATGAGAAAGACCATTTTCTTTGTCTTTTATAAGATTTATTTTTTCTTGTAAACAAAGTTCATTACGAGTTGTCATATTTAATAATTTAACATAAACATACAAGACATAATTCCATTATGTTTCGACGAGAGTTAAATTTTTTTATTAATTTCTGTTTCCCTTTGAGCCAATCACAAAGCTAGTCAATGAAATACGTCGTGCTAATTCAAAATTTAACGGCACTCTCTATAACGTTCACATTAGAGGGAAAAAATATACACTCCGAACTGGAAAAAAGTGTTCACATTCAGAATCGCGAGAATTTCACTAAGGAGGCAGTCAAAACCAGCAAAAGTCGCTCGGGCGGACCGCAGTGTTCAGTATAACAAGTTTTTATAAAAGAGGGGTGTTCACTAAGAGAGGTTTTACTGTATATAGTTTTCACAGTTGCCGAAAGTATACCATAATAAAATGAGGTAACACAAGCAACATTTAAGAGTTTTGTAAGAAATATCTGTTTCTCTAAGAATCCATATGAAACCTTATGTTCAGAATCTTTTCTTTCATCTGTCCATTGAAGATTTCTACGAAACCTCTGTCTCCCTATATATCTATATGAAACTATGGAGCAAAAGCACCTTAATATTTCATAAATAGTTTTGAAATATCAATTATGACAAAATAACGGTCATTGGCTTATCAAAAATTCTAAATGTTTTCATATAAGCTACTATTATTGGGGCTTTTATTTGAGAACAGTTTCAGGTTAAAACTCGAAACTTTTTTTTTCCTGGAAAATTGTGGTTCTGCTAGAAAATTCAATAAGAATTCAAATTCTCGTTAACAACAAGCTAGAAACAGAAAGTGTTTTCAGAACATACATAGCCCATTAGCGTCTACATGATGGGCATGGTTAACACTCAAAAGGGAATGGCTGTTGTTTTATTATTCGTGATATTTCTAAGAATAATTGAACATTTTCTGTGAAAGCTTAATTATACTTTTAATATCAGGCTCTTCTGTTCAAGTAACATGTAAAAAAAATAACATTGATTAAACGGGTCAAAACTTAGTGGACACCCTTTATATATATATATATAAATACATACATTCGGGGTTAATGCAAGACAATATATACATAGAAGAGAAGAAACATACGGTTTGAAATTATTATTATTATATGAAAGAAAAGACAATAATACATTGAGATGGACAAGAGTATTTAAGAGGAAGAAAAAAAACAAAGGAGAACATTGGTATGGTATCAAGAATGTAGCAACTGATAATGAGGAACGAGTGTGCAAACAAAATAGAAAAAAGAAAGAAACACACTGTGAAGTCTAAAAAGACTTGTAACAATTCTATTTCGTTGTATGGGATCGTCGCGTGAGTTTAACTTTAAGTTCATTGGCTGAACGAAGAACAAGCTCGTATGACGGAACAAAATCGTTGTAAGTTTGCTTTGTCGTCAAGTAAAAATTACGGATCACCATGCAAAGAAACGCTTTTTGTTCAAGGAATGCAAATCGTTGACCTAAATTATTTAAAAGCATAGAATGATCAAAATAGTATGGACGCAATTCACATACCAAGACAATTGCGCGGTCCAGCAGAAAATGGAATGTATGTGTAAGGATGCCAGTTTTTCATTCTTTCAGGCAAAAATCGATCGGGATCGAATTTTTCCGGATCGGGAAAATATCGTGGATCACGATGAATTTGATACACAATTATCATAGTTTCGGTTCCTTTCAAGAATGTTTTACCTTCTATAAAACAAAAAAATTCAAATTATATGCTATAGTATCAACATCAGAAACGTACCATAATGAAAATCTTCTTGAATTTCTCGTCCAAGTATTGGTACAGATGGAAAAAGCCGAAGTGTCTCTTTAATAACACGTTCAAGATAATCCAATTGTTTTAGATCATCTAATGTGCACTCTCGTTCAAAGTCGTTATCTGTAAAATATCAGTAAAATTATGCTCATAAAATTAAAAAAAAATCAATAAAATCCTACCAAAAACGCTTTGCATTTCTTCGAATAATTTCTGCTGAATATCAGGATGAAGAGCAATCATGAAGAGGCCAAAATTAAGTGCAGTAGATGTAGTATCGTGACCCTTTTCGAAAAGATTATTTCATAGTTATGCTCAATTGGTGAAGGGTGAGGGACATTCTGATCCAATTAAAAAATTAAGCTAAATTTGGGTGAAACTTTCACTAGATGTTTAGCATAGTCATAGGAGTCATTCGTAAAAGTTTTCGTTTGATAGGTTAAACTTTTCTTTTATTTCGTTCATTAGGCACTCAGCATCAAAAATTGACAAAAATCAATCTAAAACAAAATGGTATGAACTTTCGTTCTACATTATTTGATTCAGAGCCGTAGCAATCACTAAGAGCTACAAAATTGCAAAGATAAGAGAATATGGAACGAGTAAACATACCTTAAACTGACTCTTATAGACTTTCATTCTTCACTATTTAATTCCCACACATAGATTGTTTTTATGTTAAAAACAATTGTCCAGATGTAGTAAATTGCACAAGCAATAGATTATGATAGCATTATTTGCAGGAAATGAAGTAAACGGTATATCTTAAGATTTTGATACAACATTTATTAAATAAAAAGAATGTCGAATTTTAGGTTATATTTTATTCTATCATAATAGGGATATTTTGGGTCCCGTACGATCGTTTTCAACAATATACTAGGACTTATAGACTAATGTTAGAAACACAAAAGAAGAAACAAGTGAAAAAGAACTATAAAATTTATATATGTATTCTATAGTATGAAATATTTTGAAGATTAATATCACAAACAGTGACATCGTAAAAGTAACATAATAAATATTACATGAATATAAATTCTCATTACATAAGTTCATCGGATTTAAAATATATTTATTGAGTTATCACTAGGCAATAATCATTAAAAGACAATAAATAATATCCTTTAAGTCAATATTAATAATGAAATTAATAACAGACAATGAAATAAATACCGAAATATAGTATATTTATTTAATTTAATCAGTTTATCTTAAATACTTATGTATCTATATATGTAACTCAAGCATGATATTCTACTATATATTGTTGAAAACGATCGTGTAGTCTGCCATAAATCGTGATGCAACCGCAACTAGCCGCGGCAAGAGATATTTAACTCATCTAACCTGGGTGACTTCGTTACGTTTGACCCTTGATCTTTGATCTTTGGCTTTATCTTCGCCTTACCTCGTCACGATGCATGCATCCTTCGAAACGTCCCTCAGACCTTATTAGCACCTGCCTACCTTCAGCCGCAGATCCTCACCACAAATTTGCATTCTCACAATGCAAAATCCATAGTCTGCAGCATGGCCTACGGACAATGGACTTTGCACTGTGACAATGCGGGAGTGTCATTGAGGTCTGTGGTTAAGGTCTGCGAGAAGGTTTGACGAATATATGCATCATGAAGAAGGAAGCCAGAGATAGAGTCAATGAACAAAGATATCTTTGAAACTTTTGTGTTGATTTGTTACGGTAACCACTGGAAATGGCTCCTATGACTATGTTGAAAATTGACTGAAAGTTTCATGCGAACTCCATGTAATTTTTTAATTGGAATAAAATGTCCTTAAAACATTTGTCGTCTCTTACTGCGAACATGATTGTATCCACTTCTTCTTGAACATTTTCCAATGACAGATTTTCCTCATTCATTTTTGCAATAAGTGTATCGAGAAAGGCCATTCGAGGCTTGACAGTTGACACATCGAATTCCACAATTCGATCTTCAATGACCTGAAAGAATGTATATAGAGAGTATTAAGATTCCATCTCAATGTTTTATACTAACTTTTCGAGTAAACTTATGTATAACCTCGACAAGTCGATCGTGTTCGCGACCTAATGCCGACAATTTAAACAAGGGTGGGAGCCATAACCAAGGAGCACGCATTCGATAAGCTATTATTTCAGTAATGCTATAGGAATAAAAAAATTCATATATATCAAAGTAGAATGAATAGCAGAATGTTTGATACCGAACTACTGCATTGCCATATTCGGATTCTTTGCTTTGCACTCCAACAGATTTGCCCATAGCAATCTCTAAATGACACATTTAATTTACTGAATGGGCCAAAAATTACTGAACAGTGTATGATTGCGAAAAACTTTGGATAAAAGCAATACAGAAACATTAGGTTTTCATCATTCAAAAGAGTAATCTCTTGGTAACGAATACAACTAAAATTTCATTGGTCAAGCAAGTAACCAATCAGGTGAATTTCTCTTGAAAATGTTATGGACAATATTGTAGATAGTATTCTGAAAACATTTACCATTGTGTTCTCACTTTTGATCTAGTGACTGAATACAGAAAATTATTTTCTCTCTATATGCACAATATCGAACTCGTTAATATGCTCTATTCAGGAGTTAGAAGTATTTTCTCTCTGAATTCCATGGTTTCCCTAAGTAGCTCCAGAAAAACAGAGTTTCAAGTTTCAACTTGAAATTTTACACAGAGGCAAATCCTAGAGAGAATAGTTTATTACGAAAGTGTCAGTTCTTTTCGTTGAACCTATATTGAAGTAAGAACATCGGAACCTGTAGATATATTAGACATATAAACAATATGTTGTTATTCTACCCGTATTTTAGGATAGGATCAACGAAAAGATTTGATACTTTCATAATAAACTATTCTCTCTAGGATTTTTCTCTATGTAAAATTTCAAATTGAAACTTGAAATTCTGTTTTTCTTGTGTTATATATGAGAAACTACGGGATTCAGAGAGACAGTACTCTAAAAAAGTAATATCTCCACAGTAATAAGCTATCAATTCAAAAGTAATTGAACAGTTTTGTGTGTTTCCTTGTCAGCATGGTTGACTATTCCTATCTTGATCTATTTTAGGATGATTCGGGGTCATTTGGGCGATTTCTGCACTTTTGAGAATATATTTATAATTCCTGAATGAAACATGCTACCGAGCTCTATATTATGCATATAGAAAGAGAATAATTTTCTCTACTGAGTCATTAGAGTAGAAATCAGAATAGAGTGGCAAATATTTTTTGGAATACCATCCACAATATTGTTCACAGCATTTTCAAGAAAAAATCACCTGATCGATCATTTGCTTGATTAATGAAATTTCAGTTAAATTTTTTGTTATTGAGAGATCACTCTTTTGAACCGTGATAACCTAATGTCTCTATCTTGCTTCTATCAACAGTTTTTCGTAATTAAACACTATTCGATGATTTTTAGCCCATCCTATGTTAGATTCATTCCATTATGGTAATTACCACATATACAATCGAGTGTCCATTTTGAAATACATCTATGTAAATTTTTCTCAATTCCTTCATCGGCCAAGGCTTGAAAATTCTTTAAACAAATAGTCAATTGATTGTTGAATGTGTTAATAGCATTTTCCAAGAGGCCATTGTCATGAAACGATTGAGTCAGAATGCGTCGATGCTTTCTCCATTGCTCACCGGCACTAGAACGATATTTTTTTATAGAAAAGTTTTTAAAAATAAATCGTGAGCAACAATGATCGAACTATTGTCATCCAATGTCTTCAATTTATATACGCACCTAGTTAGCAATCCTTTTCTTAGCCAATCATGAAACAGTTCATAGTCTTGTGACTTGACATTATTCTTGCTACTAGCAGCAAAAAAAGCCTAGAAAAATGTATTCTACAATCAATTTCGATTTTCTTTACATATATTACATACGTCCAAATAGTCGGATTTATTGAAGACAATACAGGGCCATAATAAAAACAATATGCAAATGACAGATTCATTTGGTAATTCGTTATAAAAATCAAGAAGACGAAGAAGATATCCTATAAGATCGAATGTTTTCTTTTCACAATATGAAAATGATTGATTTACCTCGGTTTGGAGTAAGACCGCTTAATATTAAAAAATGCCCTATTATTGGTAGACGACCAATAGATGGAACTTTGAAACATGATAAATAGACTTGTCTTTGGTTAATATATATACGTGCGTACTGATAAAAAGATCGTAATAATAATGCGATCACCACAATTGTAATAAGAATCAATATATTCATCGTAGTTTATACTCTAAAAGAATCGATTTTCTCTCATAAATTCCTTAATAACCGTCTTCAGATGTACATCCTTTTCTTTCGCCTTAATTGTCGCTCGTAGCATAATCTGAGTGTATTTTCGTCGTAATGTGATATCACAAGATTTTGTGCCGCAAATCTGATGAGAAATTATACCACTCTGTTGCAGGTAAGATCAGGTCGAGGCATAATAGATTCGAGCGGAGATCCATATCGGTTCCAAAAAAATGAAATAGCTAAACTGGTATTTTTGAATTATTCATGAGTACCTACTAACTGCAATCTGTTACTCTCCTAGTCCGCAGCAAAGTAATCAAAAAACGAAATTCAACTTTGAAAGGCGAAAACCCTCGTTCAACAAGGATCGGTGAGATAGATCTAAGCTGAAAATCTCAACTTAGCAGAAAGGAACTCAAGGGAGAAATTCATGCCTTAATGAGTTATTTGGAATCAACATAAAAAAAAACGAATGGATCTATATGTATTTCGAAAAATTCAGTCTTCGCTCTCTCAGAAACGGTTTGAAAAAATAAATGAATCAAAATGTCATACTGATTGTGGGAAATAGTTCTAAACTTTTAGAATGCTAATAATTTCTCAAGATACAGGCACGTAAATAATAAAAATGAGGTTTTGATTAATTTATTTTTTGACTCATTTGTGAGGTGATGAAGGCTGAATTTTTCCAGAAAAGTGAAAGTCCTTCGAATATATTGAAACATATACAGATCGACTCATTTTTTTATGTTGATTTCAAATATCTTACTTGTTTTGATCATAATCGTGATTAATATGGCTAAAAAGGGTAAACAGCATTGGAAGAGAATCGTTGTTATCCATTTGAACTAAAGGATCTTAACTCGGCTACTGATATGTGACCATGTTTTTTTCTCGAGCAAATCATACGTATTCTTGTAACCTATCACTCATTCTACTACCATTAAAATTTCAAACACCGAAGTATTCTTATTTTTGTGACATCAGGCTTACAAAATCAGCTAGTGATCGAAAATGTATCGATTTGAACTAGTCAAGTGTTCTTGTCCGCTTATTTTCTTCTCAAGGAAAAGATTATTTGTGTGATGTCTTAGTACCAAAATGAAATTGAAATAGCGTTCTAGTCATCGCACTATGAATGAGCTCATTGATCGCTAATTTCATATCACAAGGTGCCTATATCGTCCGAGTACATACCCAGAAGAGATGCTGTAATCATGGTCGAGCTTGTAAGTGACATAAATACGCCTACTTTGAGGCTTTTTACGAACAGTTTTACATGGTTAGATGTGCCGGTTCAAGCACTACAAAACCGCGTAGTTTTCTAATTTCTTTCTCAAGTAAAAATAAATTTGTCTAAATTAATATGTTTGTACATTCCTGTCATTTCAAGCACAAAATAAAAAAATATTTTGATACATGGATTATATTTGAAATTTTGTCCTCGTTAACATACTGTATAATAATTGAAGATATCTAGATCCACAGCTAACGATGAAAGTATCCTAAGTGTTTCACCCCTTTCATGTCGAGATTATATGCATCATGTAGTTCCTAATGAGCACTGCACATTTGGATGATATTTATTAAAAGAATATCGTGATCCTCTTCAGGAGATAAGAAAAATCGATTTTTCTCATCTTCTTGAGGATGATCACGGCATTCTGCTAAAAAAATATCAACAAAATGTGCAGTGTTCATTAGGAACTATATGATGAACATAATCTCGACTTAGAAGGAGTGAAACATTTAGGGTATTTCACTTGTGAGCTGTACATCATGATATCTTCAATTATTATACAGTGTGTTAAAGAGGACAAAATTTCACATATAATTCATGTATCAATGTATTTTTTCATCTCGTACATTTTTGTCATGATCATGACTCATAATGACGATATTGAGCTATTATGCATTATAAAATATTTTTATACAATGTACATACATGTGAAAAAGGATACATATAACGATTATAAGAAACAAAATTTAATTTTGTCAATATTCAAAGATAATGTAATAGCATTACTTAGAAGGATAA
Source organism: Macrotrachela quadricornifera (assembly GCA_022393335.1). NCBI lineage: Eukaryota > Metazoa > Rotifera > Eurotatoria > Philodinida > Philodinidae > Macrotrachela > Macrotrachela quadricornifera. The sequence goes on from JAJEKB010019994.1 coordinate 292,876, forward strand.
ACAAATGTGTATATGTATGACCATTACAATGTCGAATACTGTGTATGGCAACAAACTGCAAATGATAAGGAGAGGAACGATAGACGACAACGAGAATGGATGAAGAGCACAAAAGAATACCATAATAAATAGTCAGTAAATTTATTTACGTAATGACGCATGTTGATATTAGTAATGAGGTGGGATAAAACGAACGAAAGAATATTATTGCTTGTGCTTATTCGAGTGAGTCGAGTAGTAAGAGAAGAAAGAGAATCGAAAATACTAGAACAAATAAAGTGTAGTGTGCAACGAATAGCATGCCTCTGCTCAAATGCGTGGTGGAAATTGAGAAAAGAAATGATGACGCGCAGCAGAGAAAAATCTGGCTTATTCGATGTCTGAGCCAGAACGGCATTAAACAGTAGAAGCACACAAAGTGAAAAATGCACAGATACGACGTAGCGAATAAAGAATGCAAATCAGGCACACTAAAAATTAATGTGTCAGATGTGTTGTGCTTATCGATGTATTGCTTGAGCGCGGTTCGAATTTAGTATCCCATACTTGTCGCTATTATCCTGTTTGGCAGTCGACGATTACTGTTCTCAAAATCATTTAGAATCGACAATATTCTTATCTGTTGCTCCTAGCACCAGAACTCAAAACGGGAAATGCTGAGATCTCATAAAAAACTATCCGTTTTTACTGAAGCTTACAGTACATTATAAGGACCATCGAATTCGAGTTTTCCCCCTCAAAAGGTCGTAAATGAAATTCAAAGTAATACTATAAAAAGAACTACATAAATAAGCACATCGTTTATTAAAAGGTTCATATTGAATTTTCTTCCAATGACAAATAATGTAGAATGATTAAACTACAGAATGTGGAAATGAAGTATAACGGAGGCTTTTCAGAAAGCTCTTCAGATTAAAATTATAGCGAATAGTTTATATTGAAATATGATCTCTGTAATTCTTATTGAGCATGCTGCTGCTTTGATTACAAGATTTTTTACAGGAAGCCATACTCGTTCGGAATGTACGCTTGAAAACGCACTAAATTTTATAGACAAATTATCAATCGATCAAATCTAATTCGTTAAAATTGTATCAACAACATTTTTTTGCAGGAAAAAAAAACAATTTTAAAAATACAGTTAACGAAAAATAGTCCCTATGCAGATAAAAGAACCAGACATTGTGTTGTTGAATTCAGAGGTGTTTTTGGATAGGACTTTTCCTACCGGCACCGGTAGAAACAGCCGTACAGAATGGAACCTTCCAGTACACCGATTTAAGCCATTTTTCATTTTTCGCACTCTATAACATTGAAATCAACTCGTGAATAAATTATATTCTTCTTCTAACCACTTCAGCTAACAGACAAATGTACTATTTTTACTAATATAATGCTTTTCAGTATTTGCTTTTATATGACTTTCGTTCCTCAATATCTGTTGATGAACAGAAAACTTCATGTGACTATAAATTCTGTATTGATTTTTCAATTCTTATACAAAAGTCTAATGAAAAAAGTATGAATGTACGACTGCGGACTGATTTATCTATATATAATTATCAATAAAATACACAATTATTATGCTGGTTTTCTTTATCACCGTTCAAACATAAATCCGTTGTTGAATTGACCTTTATTTCAACATTATTTCTTTTTACACACAAGTTAACACCGAGCTACTCGCTCTTTTTTTTCTTTTTCTTTTTCTTTTTCTTTTTCTTTTTCTTTTTCTTTTTCTTTTTCTTTATATTAAGGATTTAAACTACTATCATCCACGGATGATATTATATGCGATATCATATAATTATGATATCGGTGAAGGTGAATGTTTTATATATGCTATATCGCATATGGACGATATTGATCAAGGCTTATTTTATACAATTGTGATATCGGTTAAGGTTGATTGTTGATTTTATATAAATGTGATGTTATTAATAGATGACATCATGTAAGGATGATCTCGATATCACATATTCTGAGATGATGTGTGCTGTTGTTGATGCAAAAAGTATTAGAATTAGCTCTGTCGTCTTTGACGTCTATGAGGAATATATGCAGTAAATAATAGGACACATAAATAAATCTATAATAAACTATAATACTAAGTCATTTTTTGATATTTTTTTTAAATAAAAGAACGCTGCAACCACATGGATTTCTAATATATAAAAAATGCTTCTTTGACATTAATAAAAAGTTTCTGATTTTCGAAAAAAAAAATTTCTGACTGAGTCGACCGGCCTACTGATCCCATTCTAGCTCTGGCGGAAATTCTAAGTGTGATGGTTGTGGAAACTGGATTGACTGGTAAGTGTAATATATAATACTATAATTTTGATTATATTCTTATTTTAAAAATGAACACTAGATAAAATGAAAAAAGTGAAAAATGGAAAAAACAGACGATAGCAAGAAACATTAATCTTAGTTCTGACGAATACAAGAAGACTTCTTGTTAACTGTCTTGCAATTCAGCGAAAAAATAAAGTTTGAATTCGAATTGTTGAATGTCTGTTACGTATCCTTAAGTTGTAAGAAATATTAATCGAAACTACTAATGTCAATGTTTATATCAATTAATTTCAATTCAAAATTATTTAGTTAGGTTTTGTATTTTGTTATTTTGTGTGAAAATGTTTGCAGCAATAATTCTACGAATTAGATTTTGTAATACAGCTATATCAGTTTTTATTAGAAAAAGCTACATGACATTGTAAAACCACGCATCGAGACTGAAAAAATGTGTTTCAAATACTTTTGTGAAACAAATGTGTGATGGTCGGCAACATTAATGATTAGATACTATGCCCAGACTATCGAAAATATAAAATTATCATTTTATAGAACTCATCAAGTTGTATTCAAAGCAAGTTTACGAGTTTTTTAAATTATTCTTAGACCAATTGGCCTGTGATATTGTTCTAATTGGCTGCTTCGTCCATCTACGTTGAATATGTGCGTATGTTTTTTCTTATGTATTGAGCAACGAATATAAAGAAAGACAAACGTGCATCATGAGGCATAATGCAAAAATAAAACCTACGCAAAAGGCCGTCATCCATACACGTCATATGACCATGTGCATGATTTACGGCGATTCATTGAGTCAGGTGAATAAGCGTTAATGAAAAAACACCCATTAATATCAACAAATATAAATACGCAACATAACTTGCTACCTATACACATCAAAATAACTTCAATACATTCTACCATTAATCTACAACGTGAGTCTATCTAATTATCTGTATCTTCGCAAAGATAAAATTTCTTGAAGTGTGATTTTTCATTAGACTATAGAACGTTTCATCTCAATCCATCATATTCGTCGATGTAAAACATCGTTTGACGATAGCCCCAGGCGACTTTCTCCTCAAAGAATTACTGGAAAGTTTCTTAAAAACTCCGAAATCCTTAAGGGAGTCACCACGCCATTTTCCAGAGAAACTCAAAACTAGAAAAACTTCCTGAAAATTCCCCATATACATATTTTTAAATGTATCCATATGTTTCGTTATTAAATAAATAAATTAATAATCATCCATCTAATAATTAGATACTTGTATTGATCATTTAATACGCTCTGGGCACTGACCTTTATTCTTTAGAAAAATAAATGAAATATCTTTCTCACTGTAAAAAGTTAAAATGAGCTAGAGTGTTTGCAACATCTCCTTTTATACCCCCATGCGTCAGTACGAACTACAATGACTGCGATACAGTTGTCGAAAAAGTGGTAGCATGAGTAGCTATATACATAGATAGGCAGATAAATTAATAAATTCTATTATTTTTGTATTATATGTTATTGACAATTTCTTTTTATTCTAGATAATTAATTATTTATTATTGTGCAATGGATAAAATCTTACAATTTGTTTCATTTATTTTTTGGTTAATTCGTAGTTTTTTGTCGATATGGATTCATCTTGGCAATCGTTTAATATACGGAAATCAAAAATTTAAATTACCACCTATCACAAATCAAATATTACTTCAACCAGCAACTGTTATTGCTAAACGTATTCGTCAAAAAGAAGTAATTTTGAAAAAAAAATTAAAAAAAAAATTAATTCATACTTTTTTTTTGATTCATTTAGGTAACATCTTATGATGTTGTTCGTGCTTATATTGATCGAATACAAGCTATTCAACCTTATTTAAATGTTTATATTGATGAAAGATTTGAAGAAGCATTAAATGAAGCACGAGAATTTGATAGAATTTTAAGTAGTGAAAAATCTTTACCTGATCAATGGAGTGAAGAACAAGCACCATTTCTTGGTGTTCCATTTGCTATTAAAGAATCAATGAAATTTCGTGGTTTTCATCTTGCAAGTGGAATTTTTGCACGAAAAGATATAATAGCAACAGAGACAGCAACACCAGTAGAAAATATGATAAAAGCAGGTGCTATTCTTGTATGTAATACCAATGTTAGTGAAGGTTGTATGTGGTTTGAATCGTAAGTTTATTAGGAAATATGAAATAAAGACGAAATTATTTAAACTATTCTAGACGAAATTCTCTTTATGGTACAACAAATAATCCATATGATTTAACACGAATTGTTGGTGGAAGTTCAGGCGGTGCTGGTTGTATTGTTTCAGCAGCTGGTGTACCATTTGCTATTGGTGCAGATGTTGGTGGAAGTATTCGATTACCTTCATTTATGAATGGAATATTTGGACATAAAACAACACCAGGTATTGATAAATAAAATTATTTTTTTGAATAAAAAAACTTAATAAATATTTTTATTTTAAAATTAGACGTAGTTCCAAATGATGGTCAATATCCAACACATAAAGAGCATCATGAAAAATATTTATTATCAACAGGACCAATGTGTCGTTATGCATCTGATTTACAACCAATGCTTAAAGTCTTAGCAGGTCCAGAAAAGATTCAAAAATTATCACAAATTGACTCTTCGGTAAGATTCAAAGTTCACTTAAATAGATAATAGAATCCAATCCAAGCAGATGACAATTTTCAAAAAGGTGTTTAAACGCATGTAAAGAAAAAAATTAGTCATGCAAACTCTTAAATTAGTAGGATTTAAAAACGTTTTTAAGAATTTTTGTCCGCTCGAAAATGAGATCTAATCATATTATTAACCCAAACATGCCAATTATTTATATTTTATTTATTTTTTCTTACAGGTTGATTTAAGTAAATTACGTTATTTTTATGTCGATGAAATTGATGCCTACTTTGTAAATAATGTTGATCGAGAACAAAAATTAGCTCATCAACAAGTAAGTTTTTATAATAAATTTCATATAAATAATAATTATATATAATAGATTGTTGAACATTTTGAAAACAAATATAATGTTCATGTAACACGTTTACGATTAAATCGTCTTCGTGATGCTATAGCACTTTGGTCAGGAATGATGGTTAATGGTGAATTATGTTCACGTGATTTTAATTTAACACTTACTAGTAATAAATCATATATAAATGGTTATTTTGAATTCTTAAAAAAGATTTTATTTTGTTCAAAACATACATTACCAGCAATTGGTCTTGTTATATTAGAAGCATTACCACATAAACGTAATAAATATTTTCAACAATTAGCTTTTAAATTTTATGAAGAAATTCAAGCATTATTAGGTAATGATGGTGTTTTATTTTTTCCAACATTTCCTCAATCAGCACCTATTCATGCTTGGCCAGTTATTCTAAATACATTTGATTATATTTATTGTGGAGTTATTAATGCATTAGGTTTACCATCAACACAATGTCCATTAGGATTAGATAGTCAACAATTACCATTAGGTGTACAATGTATTGCTGGAAGAGGTCATGATCAATTAACATTAGCTGTTGCAAGAGAAATTGAAAATGCTACCGGAGGATGGGTGTCACCAAGTCCAATTGTTTCTACTTAAGAAAATCTTTTTTTTTTAGATTTTATTATAATGTTTTTTTTTCTATGTTCCATTATGAGTTTCATCTGATTATTTGATATTATAATTATTTATAATATTCAAGTTACTCAGATCTTGTAAATTTCTAAGATATTTTTTTTCAATATATTTCAATAGAAACAAATTATTTATTATATTATGAAAAGTAATAAGAAAAAATTGTTCATTTTGATTTTATTTTAAAAAAAAGATTTCATATATGCAAAACAGTTTTGTCTAGTCATACTGGAATTGACAATATTTCCTTAACTGTAGTCAGGGTGTCAAGAGAATATACTGTTCAGACACTGATATATTGACGAATCTAATGAATTTCGATCGTTGCAATGTCTTCCTTTGAGATAATCTTTTAAAACAGGAAACAAAAAATAATCATTGGAGATTAGATTGGGAGAGTAAGGTAAATAACGAAGCAATTCATATTTTATATTGTAAATGAAATGAAGAAACAAGAAATGGAGTATTATCATTATGAAGAATAACATCAGATAAAATTAAACCTTGCCGTTGTTTATTATTTTCTGAATGAAGTTCATTAACCTAAATATTTGCATAATATGTCTTTGTTATTGTCATATCCACTATCACAAGTATCTTGAGAATTATCTCTTTATAATCTCAAAAAAATGCGGAAACCTCGGATTTAAATCCGAGTTATGTGTACTTCAAAAAGTGAATAAGATGTATGAGTCATCCTAGAATGAGTCGACCAGAGCTCGCCAGATACGAATCCAGATCCACATCTGAAAATTTTAAGTTGATCTAGTCTAGGTACGTTCTAAGTCCGTAAATTACTATTGACCAGAAAAAATATTCATTACATATAATAATTCTTGCTTTTATTTTCTTCAGAAAATGGTGAATTTATTTATGAAAAAGAGGTGATAGAATTCAAAAACTGAGAAAATTCGAAGCAATATTACACTATGGGAGGTGATATTTTGGATTTTTCTCACCTGGTGCACGAGATCTTAGGCTTATTTTTCTATAAGACATAGATCTCATCAAGACATATCTTTTGCCACTGAATTATAAGAATAAAAAACCTGGGGTACCAAGCAAGCATGGATGACGCTGTAGTCGACCCTATCTAGTGATCATTGACTCAACTCCCACAGTGATTGAATATCTTTAGAAATCACACAAATCGAGTTCAGATTTGTGCTCAGCTTAGAGAATTGAGTAGGTGGAGTTAATTAAGACTAGATTTGAGATTGTATCTAACGAGATTATGGTCATAAGTAACCTCATGGATCTATGATATACAGAGATATCAGTATTTTCATAATAATCCACCAATATTAATAGCTATCAAGTTCGGATTTTTTCCATTTGATAACTCTTATTAGTAGCGACAAAACCATGCATCTAGAACACCCCAAAATCACTAGTCACCTGAGACATATTTACGTACACTGGCCTCAAGTTACAGATTTTATGCATTTTTGGACCCTATTTAGGCAACTTTCACTTAAAAAACTACAATTTTATTGAAAATTAATATGATATTCGGAATCAACGTAAAAATCCCTGTACCCCCCCCCCCGTCAGGGATGGTCTGGTGAATAATGACAATTTTTTCGACAACTCAACTATTTCTTGACGGATCTTTCTCTTCTTCGAACTCGACCAAGATATTGATGAGACAAAGCTGTGCAAAAAAAATTCCGGCCAATCGCTCACATTTTTGCAGAGTTATCAAATAAACGGACGGACGGACACACTGACCGATTTTAGTAGTGTACTCACTCTTTGAGTACACAAAAACGGATTTTTAGATTAACTACATTGATCTTCAAATTTACCAAGTAATTTAAATTCATATCGATTTTCATGATAATATTTTTCAATTATATCTATAAATGTATTTTTATTTAATATTAATCATTAATTTAAACAATATTGTTGAATAAATAATTGACAAAATAAAATCTCAAAATGATCATTTCAATTATTAAATATCTAATTCAAATCCATATCGCAACTTTTCTAGCGACTGCGTCGCAGTCGTCGTAGTTCATACTAACGCACGAGAGTATAAAAGTAGGTGCCGCAAGCACTTTAACTCATTTTAATTTTTTACAGTGAGAAAGACATTTCATTTATTTTTTTAAATAATAAAGGTAAGCGCCACGATGTATTGAATGATCGATACGAATATCTAATAATTACATGGATGATCATTAATTTATTATTTGATGATAATATAGTATTGATTGGGAGTTTAGGTAATTATTCCATAATTATTAGATTAATCAGTCATTATTTAGGTACTCAACGATTAATTAATTATTAGTGAGATGTTTATTTATTTAGTAAATGCATGATTAACTAATTAATAATCAGTCAGTTACAGACTCATGATTCATCGCTGGCTACCATTTAAAGTCAATGAGTCGCCTCTATTAATGACTGATTAACAATGATAATATAAGATGATCGATAAGCATAGAACATGTACAAATTGCTGGGCATAATCTCTTAGAAGTACAATATTTTTACTGCAGTTACGCGCAACTGCGTTGCAGTTTAACCGCAATTGAACGCATGGGAATGAATACGTATATAAGCAATTATAGATATTAAATCAGTTATATTTGTAAATATTTTCACATAAAATGTTAATTCTTCTATTTTACGATCAAAAAAAAATACTTTATCTTAAGAAAAATAAATTTTTTTTTCTTTCGTAACATTTTCTAATTTGTTAATGAAAAACGATTAATAACACTAAATGTTTAATAATATCGAACTTCTTGTCAAGTATTACAACAAAAGTTTTTCTTTTAATCATAGAAAATAGAATGTTAATCTGATTAGATTTTCCTTATATAATTATATAGAAATAGGATTTAAAAGTTGAATATCTATGTACATAAACTTTAAAATTTACTCATTGAGTAGAAAAAATTATGTTAAATATATTCTTCCAAATAAATAGAAATAAATACTAACCACAAATTTAATTTGTAAAATTAAAATGCAAAAGCTTTAAAATATAAACAAGCAAAAAGCAAGGATTATTAAGTTTTGGAAATTATGAAAACTGTCTTCGTTTCAATGAGGCAACTATAAACATTTGAAATGCTTTAAAAATTCAATGAAAAATAAAAGAAGAACATGGAAATTAAAACTTAGACAAATCTCTTTTCATAAAAAACATAATATTGAATAACATTTTTTAGAACGGATAGGAATGCAGAAGAATATAAATCGACTCACCAATAAATTATTAAAAGAAATACATCATCTGATGCAAAATTTTACAGCAATTCTATCTAGACCAAATTTAATCGAATTTGATAACGATTAGATGAACATCGACATCAGCTTATTTCATCCTATTTTTAGTATATTCAAAGAGAATAGGATCAACATAACATTTCCTCATTTCGCCGAAATTCGTCTCATTTGAAAGAACATCAAATTCTTTACAAAACTACAGGATGATCTTGCGGGGTGAAGGTTCTATATTGGTTGATGGTTATGTATCTTATACTACAGTGGCCGAATGGAACTATCGCGTTAAAGAAGGTAGAACTTCGCTAGACAAGAATCGGCCAACCCGTAACCGAAGCTACTGAGAAAAATATTGAAGCTATTCGTGCATTCATTGGTGAAAATCTACATATTAGCATTCGGTATATAATTTTTGAGACTGGATTGTCATATGGTAATGTTAAAAGATTATTCATGATGAATTAAAATTGAAAAAGTTATGTGCCAGATGGATACTACATGAATTAACAGAAAAAAAAAGCAACAACGAATAGAGATTTGTCACAAAAATCTGGCAAAAGTAGAATTCAGTCAATGACATTTATGCGACGTTGTCACCGGCGATGAAACCTGGATATATCAACGTTGTATTGGAATAAAGCAGTTCATTATGATGTGGAATTCTGAAAATGTAAGCCCACGAACAATGATCAAACAAAACCGATCTTATCAAAAAGACATGTCCGTGATTTTCTTCAGAACAGCGGAACTGGCGTTAATTCACATGGTTGAATTCGGCGACACGGTATCTAGTACTTACTAAAAAGAAAACTGCCTTGAATCTTTATTTAAAAATATCCGACGACAAAGATCAAAATCTGATTTGCACGCTTTCCAATTACATCATGACAATGCAAAACCACATCAAACAAAAGATATTAAAAAATTCCTTCAAAAAGTATGGGGGATGGTAACGCTTCATCCACCTAACTTGGCACCATCAGACTTTTGGTTGTTTGGTTATTTAAAACAGCAATTAAGCAATTATTCTGATTCCAAAAGTTTACAACAGTCTGTGATCATTGCGTTCGGCAAATGAAACTTTGCATAACAAACAGGGGCGATTACTTCGAATATTTAATGAAATAATTTTTTTCATAAAGATTGTTTATTCAACAAAAAGTTAGGTGCTTCGGAGTCTTTTGGACCGCTCTGTATCAAAAAAATACTTTTTTATGTATATTGTGTGATGCAGAGATCAGTCTTATATGATATCACATTCATATAAAATCAATCTTAATCAATATTACGCTTATACAATATCACAAATGTATAAAATTAATCTTTATCAATATCACCCGTATGCGATATCACATCTATATAACGTTCAACATGTATTATATCGTATGTAATATCATCCTTGAATGGTAATAGTTAAGTCATTAATATAAACAAAAAGAAAAAAGAAAGGAGAGAGCAATAATATAATCAAAGTGAAGGATAAGAGAACACGTGCAATATAGGTAGCGGGCTTTTCTTACCTAAAACATATCATGAAAGAGTGATGTCACTGATGCATGATATTGTGTAAGAGCAGTGTACGTATCGGCCCACACAGATATTTTGGCAAGTCTATGTCTTGTAGATAATATGTTCAAAAATACATACACTCTGTAGATAAGCTAGCCTAGTTGATGTGCACAAAGTCTCATGTCAAAATTCAAAACTTTGATTTCATCAAAAAAATAATAAGGCTTCTACAGGAAAATTATGGTAAATAGTCGATATCTCAGTCAAATCATAACTTGGGCTAATATTCTTTTAGGCTTTTTCTAGTCTAAAAACTCTCCAGTTGTGGATAAACTTTGAGCCCAAGAGCTTTTAAGCATCTCGGGTACTTTTCTCGCCACATATAAAACAAAGAATATTTTCATAGTGTTCAGATAATTTTGACTGCCACTGTGGATATTTAACAAGCAAAGAGGCACACTTTACGTATTGTTATGCTTTTCTTTTTTGAATTGTCTTCACAGATTTTAAGAGGCGCCTTTTTCAATATTCCTTTTTTTCAAGCTAGCAGCGATATTTATACATCAAATAAATTTACCAATAATGAGTAGAAAGGAGAAAATGGTTAGAGAAATCTATGCCAAAACTTTTGCTACAAAGATTACAAACAATTAATTTCTGTGAAATGTTTGATAATTCAAACAGAAAGGCATCGACTATATGTATGCTCAAGAAGAAAGAGAAAGAATATGCAGGTGGCGAAGCATCACAAACAAAATATATGGAGAATGGAAAGAAATGTAGATATGTGAGGAGGAGTATGAATGCTGAACAAATGCAGGGTGGATTAAAGAGAATGTGTCATATTCGACGGACATGACAGGATACTAATACAGCCTATGCATGATTGCATCTATTCGCCCACATCAAATGAAACATTGGTAGCACATGACGCAAACACTACTCATGCATCATTAGCTTTGTCTTATTTATAACCCGTGATTCTCTTATCAACATAGATTATTTCTAACTTGCGCAAGCAACAAGCATAACTTAATAATATTAAAAGGTAAAACAATCCTCGTGTGCAGATGCTTTGTCAATTCCCACCCATATCCATGCTGCTAGTTTTTATAGTATTATAGAAGTAATTCTTCTGTCTTTCCGGCTAACATATTTATAGATGCAATAAATTCGAAGCGTTTGGGATTTGTTACGAAAGATTTGGATTTTGTCTTACAAGGGACTTCCCTAAAATGTAACGTTCCGTTTTAGTTCATCTATTTCTCATTTAATAGAGTGTATTGAGGTAATAAAAAGACGAAAAAGATTCCTCCCTATGTCTCTTTCTTCAAAAGTTATGGCCCTTTTACTAAATTTTCGACCCTTTCCTAGGTCTATACTAGAAAAATCTAAGTAAACCTTTCCTCCTTTTAGAAACATTGGGGAGCTACTATTATGAGTGGGCTGCCGATATGACTTTGTGTATCAGTTTCCAAAAGCATAATAGAGTTTTTCTTTTAATCATCTGAACTATTTAGCTGCAATAATTTTAATTAATCTTACGAAACTCTTCGACTTTAGATATAGGGATACGAAAATAACGCTTGTCTTTGAAGTAAATTATAAAAAGGGAATGAACTAAAAAGAGTTGTGTACATGTGAAACATAATGTTAACTATCGGTATTAGAAGACAAATCGATTTTGATAAAACTTTAGGATGTAACACAGACCCATGAAATTTTAATACATCTTTCACAACAGTGTTTTTAGAGGGGGCTTCTAATACGAGATGGGATTCTAATAAGAGGGAGGGTTTAAAGAATGTCGACTTGAAATTTTGCTCACAGATATATTTAATAATCCTTAGAATATCCTGAAAGTTTCAGCTAGAAAGAATGTTTCTTCCTCAAGTTATTGACTTTACAAGCGAATCCGACTTTCGAGACCTATATGTAATAAGCCACCGTTTTTTTTGAAAACACAATATCTTGAGAATGGAGCATTCTTTTTGA
>JAJEKB010019994.1:310570-329244 GCA_022393335.1 Macrotrachela quadricornifera
GTGAGTATAATCATTTAGGGCCGTTTCGTGGATAAAGGGTCCCCCCTCCTTTACAGGGGGGAGGGGGCATTGCACCCGCAGTGGTTACACCACTACTGCAGAATGGACAATTGTAGCCTAATAAAACACCTACTATTTAACAAAATGGACGGCAAATCTCGAAGAGGATGTTCATGTAGAGAATGGCTAGATGACATAACAGAATGGTGTCAGCGCAGTGGGCATTACCTGTTACACCTTGCACAAGATCGGCGAGCATGGAAAAATCTGATTCCGTAAATGGTTGACTCCAACAGAGGTTTAGCCCAAGACTTTTATGTCAAGCACAAACATAGTAACCAGCTGGACGATTGATTGATCACTGATAAGTTAGCTTAGTGAATATTAAAACATTATGTAACAACGAAGAAGAATCACTTGAATAAGGTTTCTTGCAAAATTTAAAATTTTTCAAAGAACCAAATGAACTTCTTACTAAAAATAGTGATAAGCGTCACATAAATTCATATTTTACATAATATTTATATTTTTTGCTGACGAAAAGAAAGAAGGAAAGAAAGAAAAAAACCAAAGCTCGTAAAAGGATGAAATAAAACGAAAAAAGTATCCCATGGGGCAGATTATCGCTAAGGCGTGAATAAAAAACTAAAAAAAGATTGGATTTTTTTTTATGACGATATAAGAGCAAAAAACTATGACACATGAGTATTGTCTCAACTTATCACACCCTATGGGATTTTTATAAATAAAAACTTGTCCCACGCCGTGGGATCAGATTATTCTATAGGATTAGGGACTTTAAAAAGGAGCAATTTGTTTCATTAATGTCATTTTTAAATCAAATAAAATATACTATTTATTATATCGTTACTATCAGGTGACTAAACGGTGGTGCGTCATTTTTTCATAAAAGAACAAGGTAAGATGAATCATCTTAATCATATAGGCAATAAATACTTTCTATTTATATACAATCTATTAGAAATAGAGAATGATGACGAAATTTCGCGTAGTACTTCGTATTTCTTAAAGTGTGGATCTAAATTAATCTTTAAAATATTTGAAAAATTTAGATTAATCATGCATATCAGCATATCAGATTTTATTGAAGCTCATTAACATCATCTACTGATAAGAATAATGAATGAGATTTATAAAATACGGTTTATGATTAATCATAGAAAACAAATTTTTTTTTTGTTCAGAAACCATCGACAAATACTGACTAAATATCAATTAAAATAACAAAAATGGTTAATACTCTATCTACTTGGACTTTAGTCGGATTAATGACAATATGTATCTTAATATTGGATAGTGTTACTTACGCTATAGATTGGAATGGAGAGAATTGGGCTACATCATGTGATTTCAAAGACAATAATCTATTTAAAATTCAAATTTCAAGAGATCTTTGTGGTGGAAAATGTGATGAAACTTCGGAATGCACTCACTTTGTATGGACTAATAATAATAATGGTACTTGTTGCTTGAAAAAGGGTGTTGTTTCCAAAAATGATGCCTTCTCAACAAATGATTCAACTGCAGTGTGTGGTTTTAAAAAAGGTTATTTAGAAGCTTCATCGAATCAACTTAGTAAGGCTGCTAAAAGTAACTTTGAACAACGAACCTTTGAATTAACAAATAAGGCACGTAAAACTGGTCGGTATTGTGGTAGTGATTGGTATCCTGCTACAACAGAACTTGGATGGAATGATCAATTAGCTAATGCTGCTCGTGGTCACGCCCAAGATATGCTTGCTCAAAACTATTTTGATCATACAAGTAAAGATGGCCGAAGTCCTTGGGATCGTATTTCAGATGCAGGTTATTCGAGAAATTGTGCTGCTGCCGAAAATATTGCTGGTAATTCAAATCCTGATGCAACAATGAATGGCTGGCTCAGAAGTTCGGGACACTGCGCCAATATCATGAGCAAGGATCTAAAAGTAATTGGCGTCGGACAAGCTACTGGTGGTCCATATGGTGGTTATTGGGTTCAAGATTTCGGTCGTTGCTAAAACATCTCTATCTTGTTTCATTTTCACAAACATTTGTTTGTACTTTTACTATGTTAAATGAAATAAAACAATGTACATTGATCGAATTTGCATATTTTTATAATATTCAATATAATCAGTGGCCCAGAATAAATTTTACTGTTTGTGTTTTTAATACTTTTCCTCTATTCTTCGTTTTATCGAAATATCCTTTTTTATTAAAAGATAGCACTTTAAATTCTCTACAAAACCATATATGATTAGAATCCAAAAGTGTTTTCAATATATTTGAAAAAAGGCAAAGACATACAAAATCCTGTAAAAAGTAACGGATTGGGCATAATGAATGACCGCGCTATGTATCAATCTTTTCGTTACTTATTTCGCTCTATATAATATACCTTTTTAGTAGAAGATGAATTCGGTATTTTCTTATTTCATAGTTTTATAATTGTTCTTTGTAAATTATAAAGCTTTTCACGCTGTATCTCTTGGTATATTTTGTTTTTCCTAATAGAGCGAATTAAGTGTAAAACACGGCCATTCACTATGTATTCTCTGATTTTTTCTTCAACTAGATAAAATTCGTTTTCGATTCTTTTTGTTGACTAATTTTCTCGTGCATGCTTTGTATAATATAGGAAAAGAGTGAAAAAGTAACGTTGAGCGATTATTCATTTGATCAGAAAAAACTGACTCATTGTATAGTGACGTAACGAAGAGAACGAAAAAGCCATTTAGTGCATTTATTAGAAGTTAATCGTCTATAAAAATAAATACTTGGAAATTATTCTCTAAGAAAACTGAATTGGATTAAATGTACTTTTCTATCATATTACATTGAAATATACATTAATTACTCATTATAGAAAGAGCATGTGTATAAATCGAATATGCCTTATTGCATTGCATATTAATCTATTCATTTCTTTTCTCTTCACCTTATCTGACGAACGAAAATTATTGTTTGATTACATGTGTGTATTTTAGTATGATATATTATTTTTTAAAAATCGTCAAGAGTTAATGACTAAAAAAACTGTAGCTATCATTGGTGCGGGTGTTTCTGGACTTGCAGCAGCAAAAGTCCTTTTAGAGGATGGTTTTGATATTACTATTTTTGATCGACAAAAGACAATAGGTGGTATCTGGTCTCCAGATTGGGCATATGCTGATTTGCATACTCAAACAATAGCAGGTTTAATGGAATTTTCGAATCTACATGATACAAAAGGTAGAAATTTAATTCTTATAATAAAAATATTTGAATATTTCTATTAGCTATGGATTGCGATTCGTGGGAGCATATTCATAATTATCTTAAAAACTATGCTGATAAATTTCATTTAATTGAACGAATTCAATTTCAAACAGATATTTTATTAATAGATAAAGATGATTTGAAAAATCCAAATGTTCCATGGATCGTTAAAGTCGAATCAGCCACTGGGCATTATCAAACATTTGAGTTCGATTTAGTTGTGGTAGCTAGTGGTCTCTTTTCTACACCAGAAAAGCCGGTATTTCGTGGAGAAAACAAATTTGCTGGATCAATTTTGCATATTACTGATATCAAAAGACAAGAACAACTTGAAAACAAACAAGTAGTTGTTCTTGGTGGCGCTAAAAGTGCTGCTGATATGGCTACATTAGCTGCCAAATATGCACATTCTTGTTCTATGGTTTTTCCTCATTCTTATTGGGTATTACCGCATAAGATTTTTCATGGTTATATTCCATTAGACTATGCATTTACACGAGCATTCACGAGTTTATTTGATCCGTTTCCCTATGCACCACATAGTGCTTTATTTCATTTTATTCATCGTAATTTTTCATTCATATTCACTAAACTCCGTGAAATTATTTCCAATGTTCTCATTGCTTTATATGCATCAGATTTATTTGCAGATGAAAAATTTATACCAAAAGGTACAATAAGAAATGCTGAAAATCTTATGCGTGTAACTAAAGAATTTATTACGCTGATTAAAGAAGGTCGTATTATAAGAAAATTAACATCTATTGATGAAATTATCGATAATAAAACAATTCGACTTAAATCTGGTGAGATTTTACAAGCAGATTTAATTATTTGTGCTACTGGTTTTATTGAAAAATTTCCTTTTCTATCTGAAACACTCAATAAATTACTTACTCGAAATAATACAACAGTTACATCAGACGAAGGAGTTGATCTTGATCTTTATCGTCGAATAATTCCTGTTGGAATACCTAATATTGCTTTTATTGGTTTACCAGCACCTATACATACATGGATGTTTTATGAAGTACAATCTCATTGGATATCAGATTATTTTCTTAATCGAATTCAATTACCGAGTAAAGAAAAAGATTTGTATGAAGAAATTCAAACAATTCGAAAATTTATTTATGATATGTTTAAAAGAAAATCATATTATTTTCAATATTATTGGTTAGAACCGATGGAAATTTATTTACAAGATATGGGTTTAACATTACATAGAACTAATAATTGGATTCAAGAATATTTTGGTGTTTATGGTCCAAAACGTATTTCAACTTTACATGATGAACGCCAAGCAAAAGCAGAAGGAAGAAGAATAAATATTTGCTATCGAAATTTCTATTTTGGTTTTGGACATAATATTCTTCTTCTTTTAATTCTTATATTTATTTGGATTTTCTTCTGAATATTTCTATGAAATAACTTATTCAATCATATAAATCAGACTAGAACTGGACAATTCAATTCATTTTCGCTGTGAGTTGAGTTCAACTTGAACTTATATCGCATCATAGATGACGTTATGTTAATTTTTGATTTTCTAGTTCTAGACTAAACGATTCTTTCGAGAATAAAAATAAAAGAAACGAGAGATCTCTCGACCTGTTCACTTACCCAACGTTACGCGTAAAATACAAGGTGACCCATAAGTAACGCAAACGAACCATAAAAAATAAAATATCTCTATTAGGACTCGATCAAAGGAGCCCATGTTTTTACTAGTTCAAGACGCATGTATAAGCTTTATATTTAGAAAGACCTACCTTGAAAGATCCTCTGTTAGGGTACTCTATTGATTCCAAGAAAAAAATTTAGCTTTTACATATATCCACTAATGATGAGATGTCCGGATCAACAAACAATTTCTCGACTCGCAAAAAATATTTGATAAGACAGGTTCTCTCGAAGATCTGCCACGAAGTAGAAGACGAAGATCAGTCAACAGTTATGATAATATGCGAATTATTTCTCAAACTTTTCTTCTTAGCCCAATTAAATATCACAATGACGAGCAGCACGTCATCTTCATATTCCGTATTCTGAAAGATCTCTATTTAATCGAGTCAATAGAGGATCTGTCAATACATGTCTTTCTAAATATAAAGCTTATAAACATTAGGTCCATGTTTAGACCAGTGTTTCCAATGGCAAGTGTACACAGCAGGAGCAAAATGTACTGTACACCTGCTGTTTATCGTGTACATTCTGATACACACTTTGTTCAGAAAAACAAAGTGTACATGGTACATCTTGTTAAAAAATTCAGTGTACATTTAAAAAAAAATGATGATGATGATAAAGACAATTGAAATGTTGCTGATATGGTATTTTCAAGCTATAGATATAGTAAATTTTAATATTTTTTGTGAAAACTTGTTATTGTTTTATTGTGTTGCGAAATTACTCAAATTTATGGAATAGTACATCTTTATATAATTTATATGCTTGATATTATTTGATATAATTTATGAACAAAAATAACATTTCATTATTTTTTCTAGATTATAAAAGTTTTTCAGTATACTTTGTACACTTTGTTTTTAAAATCAAAGTGTACATATACACTTTACTCTTAGACGCAAAGTGTACAGGTACATTTTTGTTCAACATTTCCATTGGAAACACTGAATTTGAGTGTGTCACGATATTCATTTTTTTTGGATTTACTGACTTCCTTTAAACCATGGAATTTATATATGTGATGGCAAAAGGGCAAAATTTAACTACGCTAAAATAATTCGTGATTCAGAAGAGTGAGACTTGATTTTCGATTACTTTTCATACCAATACTCATTCACTACAGTGATATTTCATCTCTTTTCGATTGTAATAATAAACCAAACTGTCTCGAACAAGTAAATGGTTGAAATTTACTAGTTCCTAGGATATTCTGGATTGCCGACTGGCTGTTCGATTTTGAGCGTAATCTTCGTGGAACGAACAGCCAAACTCTCTTTAAAAGCATTAGTGACATAACCTGCTTCTATTGCAAAAATTTCACAATGCCGTCGAAACAAAGATCCTAGGTTGGAAGAAGCAGATCCGTTGCACGCAGAATGGTAGCTTCTGGAGCAGGAAATCGCAGAACAAAGACAAGACTGACAACGAGAGGATCGAACGCGTTGTGCCGCTTTCAGATCAGCGGAAACTACGGAACAGACTCATAGTCATCCCAGAATGGGACGAACAAGGCGGACTACTTCCAGATTAGCGGAGACGTCAGACCATAGCCGAGCTCAAAACGATGAACAACGTACCAGATAAGTAGCTCCTAGAACTGTACGTTGCACTGCGCTCAAAAGTGAAGCGTTTCCATACAAACCAGAAAACATCTGTGAGAACTATTCTCAGCTCAACATTGGTAGAAAGAACAACGCGTGCTTCCACTGTTCTACTTTCAAATGGTATGGAGAAACTTCTAGCATGCGTTGCTCCAGTGACAAAGTCAAACTGACACCACTTAACCTTCCTCCAGAGCGTCTTGAGTCGTTAATGTCAGGAACAACGGCACGATGACATCATTTTCTGGAGAATATCAGAAAATACAACTCATATTTTCAAACGATGTCTTTTGGAGCGACGAACGAAACATGTGAACCGGGCTTCATGCTAACTTTCAAGATACAAGGCCAAGTTTACTATCGGATGGGTTCTTTGCTACTACTTCCAAATGAAAAACATCGTTTTCTTCAAATTTACTTCATGGGTGACGAACAAAAAGAAGCAAATCAATGTTGCAATAACATTCCTGGCACAAAAACCGACATCGTCTTAGAACTACAGTAGATGCTTCATCAATACAACAGCTACATTTAAGTCTTCAAAACTAGTCTCCAAAGGATGCCGTCTGACTCGTACGAGGTGGTCATTAAAGCGGACAAGAAACCAATTGGCGAGCATTCTGGGTGCTTCAATGAACCTGTTACTAATGAAGTGTCAATCCTCATTGCAGGGAATGAATTCGATCGACGCGGTCTCGCTTTGGAAAATCAAAACAACCAACTGCAGAGAGCGGCTGAGGTACACATATATCATGATGCTTTACAGTGTCCTCTTATCTTTTCGGACGGAGAAGATGGTTATCATTTCTTTATCCAGTAGATTAACCCGACAGCAAGAATGCTAGTCAATAACAAAAAGCTGTCGATCATGAACTTCTATGCATACAAAATGATAACACGAGCTGGAACTATCAATCAGCAGAAACTTAGAGTGGAGCAATATATCCACTTAAAAGATGCAGTAGCAAATGATGGCAACGCCGACAGCGTTGGTCAGCTAGTGATTCTACCGTCTACATTCACCGGAAGTCCGCCGCATATGCATGAATACACTCAAGACGCGACGTCATACGTCAGAAACTACGGCAGACCAGATCTATTTGTAACATTCACTTGCAACACTCAATGGGAAGAAATTCAAGTAGAACTCATGGTTGAACAAGCTCATCATGATGAATACCATGACGAAGGGTCATGCTTTTGGACCAACTCGGTGTTAGATGTACCCGATCGAATGGCAAAAGCGAGGGTTGCCACACGCATATATCCTAGCATGGTTGAAGGTAAAAGTTACTCCAAATCATATAAATAGAATCATCAGTGCAGACTTGTCCGATCCAGAACGAGATCCCTGCCTGTTCAAAATGATAGTCAAGAATATGATTCATGGTCCATGTGTGAGTGTTAATCCTCGATCTTCTTGCATGAAAGATGGCAAATGTACCAAAAAGTATCCAAGAACGTTCGTCAATGTAACTCAAACTGAGGATGCTGGGTATTCACTAAACAGAAGAAGACGAGTGGAAGATAGTGGCATTAAACCTAACATCACACTGAAAATGGAAAGCTCGTCGCGAGAGTTAGCGATCAATGATCAATAGGTTATCCCGTGGTGTCCATTTTTCTCTCGAATCGTCCAAGCTCACATCAATGTTGAATACTGCAATTTGGTCAAGTCGATCAAATACATCTGCAAGTACGTGAACAAAGGAGATGGTCAGGCTATGTTTGGTTCAAAAAGGAATGGAACTGCAATGGATGAAGTGTAACACTACTTAATGGCTAGGTACATTAGTAGCAATGAGGTAGTCTGGGGAATCTGGGACTTCCCAATTTATGAACGTCATCCGACCGTGATGCATTTGTCAGTACTTCGAGAAAATAGTCAACGCGTTTATTTAATGGAAGATAATATGCATCAACGAATCAATGAGCTACCGAATTATTACACGATGATCTCACTGCTCATTCCACCTTAAAACTGCCTCTTAACTTGTCACATTCTGAAGCTCCTACTCGCAACATCAGTAAAAGCACAGGGCAGGCCAAGGTTTTAGAAGAGTGTGTACTGATCGTGTGGGATGAGTTTACAATGTCTCACAAAAATGCCTTGGAGGCTTTGGATCGAATCGTTCAAAATCTTAGGAACAATCTAACACTGATGGGTGGAGTAGTTGTCTTTCTTACAGCTGATTTTCATCAAATTTTATCCCGTTATTCCGAGAGGAACTATGGCTGATGAACTCAAAGCCTGCTTGAAAGCTTCACATCTCTGAAGATATGTGCGAAAACTAGAACTCACAACCAACATGCGAGTGCATTTACAAGGTGATGTATCTGCTGGACGCTTTGCTCAACAACTGCTCAAGATTGGTGATGGAAAAATACCAGCTGATCGGACTACTGGACTCATCAAACTTCCAGAGAACTTCTGTAATGTAGTGGATTCATTAGATATCCTGAAACTCTATGTGTTCCCAAACATCCAAATCCATTTCAACGATCACAAATGGCTTTGCGAACGTACCATTCTGGCTCTTATGAGTGACAGCGTGAACGTCATCAACTCACAGATTCAGCAGCAACTGCCTGGAGATGCAACAACCTACAAGTTAGTCGATACGATTGTGAATGTTGATCAAGCAGTTCACTATCCAACCGAGTTTTTGAACTCGCTTGAGCCTCTTGGGATGCTGCCACACAAACTAGTGCTCAAATTTGATTCTCCCTTTATGCTTCTGAAGAATCTGGATGCGTCTCGGTGATGCAATGGCACACGGCTATGCGTCAAAAGATTGATGCTTCATGGTATTGAGCATACCATGATCCCTTCCGATATGTTCTTTGAATTTAAACGCTTGCACTTCCCAGTACACCTTCTCTTCACCGTGTCGGTTAATAAAGCTCAAGGGCAGTCTCTTCAAGTTGTTGGTATCAAACTAGAAACTCCTTGCTTTTCTCATGATCAACTTTACGCGGTTTGCTCAAGAGTTGGGAGTGAAAAGAATTTGTATGTACTTAATCATGATGCAAAAACTAAAAACATGGTCAATCAAACAGCTTTGGAAAACAAATTGTATTTCAGTTCTACAATCTTTTTCAATATTTTTTCTTTATGCTCAAGATCAATAAAAGACGTCCCGGGCAACGTCGGGTACCTCTGCTAGGGGATTCTATATACTTCATCTTTCTATTCAACGAATGTCACACTGCTTCCTTAGGTTCTGCAGTCACATTGTGCCCAATATGAAATCATAATGTATAGCTTTGTTGTGGCAAGATTTGTTGATCTGATCTTCTATGCTTTATAGCCATCATACATTCAAATGCGTTTCTTTGGACAACAGCAGTGTAGTGATTTCAATCCTTTGCAGTTGAAAGAATAAAATAAAAAACTATAAAATTCTTTGTTTACGCAAGAAAAACACTTTTTTTGCTTCAGTTGAAACTAAATGAATATACACAAATGACTGTTGCACGTCTAAGTGTTTGAAAGCACTTCCACATTGATAAAAATAATAACAAAAAGAAAAAAAATCAAGTCTTTATTCATACTACGCATTATATTCATTAAAATAACAGAACGTTCGCATGAAATTCGATCATAAAAAGTCTCGCTCATGAATCCATTTTCATCGCTTAAGTTTCAACTTGCATTTTCCGATGGGACTGGAAATCTTCCAGATCTAAATTGTATTCATCATCCTCACCAGGCAGCTCTTATTCCCAATGCTTGTCCTGATAACAATTGGCGCAGTAAACAAGAGTTAACAATCATTTGGTTCGATACAGAACTTATGATCAACAGCGATGAAACACAACAAATCAAAAAACGACTTCATACACTCAATGCTTATGTTCTCTTTTATACCAATGTCGATTGTCTGAGTTTCTATCTACGAACATGTCAAAAAGAAAAAGTGATTTTGATCACAGTAACAACGAGTAGATATGCTCTGCCTATTGATTTGAATAACAATAACATCTTCTGTTTCCATTTGGAGACACTTGATCAAATTAATAATGTAATGCAAAAGATTGATCATCATATAAGCAAAGAATTTGAAAATGAACGAGTTAGTGGTCGATTGATGAGTGACGATACCAAAAATGTATCACAACGCGAAGTAGATAATGAAGCCTTTCGTATTCTTTGTTATCGTATGTATAAACAAATATTATTGAGTATGAATGAATCGACCAGTGAACACGCTAAATGTGAATTTTTTAAACTGTGTCATAATCGTTATCCAGAATCCAGAGATGGTATTGATAAATTTGAACAAACATATATCGCTAATGATGCTATTAAATGGTACACAAAAGAAACATTCGTATACAAATTTGTCAATCGTGCTTTGCGCACTCAAGATCTCGAATGTTTATTTGTACTTCGTTTTTATTTACGAGATTTAACACATTGGCTGAAAGATGAATGGAATAGATGGCGCAACGCTACTAGTCCCGGTTCGATTATCACTTTATATCGAGGTCAGGTTGTAAACAAAGAATTTCGTCTCGACCTGTTAAAACGTCAAGGAATGCTAGTATCAGCCAATGGTTACCTTTCAACCAGTCAAAAAGAAGAAGTTGCCAAAATGTTTGGTTCAGTTGGAACGAGACTTACTGAAGATGAATCAATATTGTTCGAGATAAACGTTAACTTACATGAAAGTAATAGCGCTTTTGCCAATATTAGTCGTTTCTCGCAAATGGCTCATGAAGAAGAAGTCTTGTTTGATCTTGATGCAACCTTTTGCATTGAGAATGTTATTGAAGAATATGAAGATAATGTTCCTTACTGGCGTGTTCGTATGAGTCTTGCACCCGACAGCGGGATGGAACGTATTCGCATATGTATGGAACGTCGATCTCTATATGATTCGACAGGATTTGATCTAAGATTTCAAGCGATACCAGACATCAATCCGTTTGATTCTTTCCTCAAACTCAATAATCTAATCAATTATTTATATCGATTTGAATTAACCATGCTCAATCTGTCCGATACAGTCGAAATATTGGAAAATGATGCTGCACTTCTTCATTATAATACTGGTGCAAAACTTTTATTAAGTATCAGACCTAGCCAACAATTGGCTATTGACGAACAAAAGAATCTACTTCAAGCTTTGATGCAACTTACTCTTTCAGAGCATTTACTCACATTAGACGATCGAATAAATCTAGTTCCATGGACTCGACGGGCTATCGGTTTAGCACATTTCAAAGGAGGTGACTACCAACGAGCTTGTGAACAATTTACAAGAATAATTGAAAATGATAATGATGATAAGCAAAATCCATTTCATACAGCTGTATGTTCCTTTTGCCTTGGTCTAACGCATAGTAAGCTTGAACATTATGAGCTTGCAATTAGTTTCTTCGAACGTGCGCTTACTTATACTACCAATCTTCCACCCATTTTTGAAGCTCAATGCCAATTACAAATTGGTCATTCAATAGAACTTCAAGGATTTCAAATCGGCATGTGTTTCGAAAAAGCAAGAAAAAATTATGAAAAAGCACGCGATGTTTTCGAAAACCGAATCAATCCACCAGATACATTTGGACTTGCGCTATGTTATGCTGTGATAGGAAATTGTTATTTTTTTGAAAGTGCATTTACAGATGACTCTCATAAATATTTTTTGAAGGCGATTGATGCTTATGATGCTATTTATCAGCAACAAGCACCACCAGAGGTTTTTGCTCAAGCTCGTCTTCTCATTGTGGGTACTCTCTTTAATATCGCACTCAACTACTATCAAAAATTATCATTGATGAGCGAAGCCCAAAAGTGTTTTAAACGAGTGATCGCATATCCACCCGAGCATTGTCCATTTGACAGCTTTGGTCTATCTCATCGATATTTGGGTCAAATCGCCTATGTTCATCACGAACAATACTTACAAGCCCTTGAGCATTTTCAGGCATCGGCACAATTCTACGAAACTCATTCGCCTGATGACAATTGGGAACTAGCATTAAGTAATAAATGGTTGGCTATGGTTCAATATAAACTGCATAACTATCAACTATCGATTGGTTATGCCGCTAAGGCCATTGATTTATTCCTAACTCCTCAACCGGAAACATGTAATACGACATTTGTTGGTAATGAGTTCAAATTTTTCAAAGAAACCTGTGGTTTTCTACAACTTGATGAAGCAGCAAGTAAAGAACGAACACACAAGCAAGCAATGTCCGAAACATACAGGTTGAAGTTTAGTATTGTAGTAATTAATTTTCACAACCATTCGTTTTGTTTTCTTATTTACAGACTTATGGGTGACGCCTATGAACAGATGAATGACATGGATATGGCATTAGCAATCTACGCATGTGCTTTAGAATTAAATCAAGATTTTACGCCTATCTATCAATTAGAAACAGTGGCTACTCAAACTCGACTGGGTGATTTATTGTCCAAAATGGAACGACATGATGAAGCATTGATCGAATACAAAAATACGTTGAATCGTCTTAAGCAATTGTACACGACCATTGAGGGATAATTTGACTCTGGAGACTTCATATAGAACATTTCACAGCTTCGCTGTTGTTATTCATATCACTTTTTGTACTCGCTAACGATATTTGAGAATTAACAAATATATGAGGATGATTGTGCCGTAGAAGCACCAATATATATATATATATATATGCTATGCTTCACATTTCAATTAAGGGCTAAATTGAACGTGGATTTTAGTACAAGTATACAGTCCATTATATAGCGTAGAGATGCATTAACTCTAATTTCATCAACTTTCAATTATTACACTTAACCCTTTCACCGCGATTCGATTTTCACAGAAAGTAACATCTCTAAATTTGTTCTATTACAAAACAAAATATACCACAAGATGCAGCGTAAAACGCTGTATCTTGTGGTATATTTTATTTTTCCTTACGAAGCCATATTAGATGATAAAAAGATGAAATAAGAAACATGAAATTTCATATTTGTGTGGAAAAAATGATATTTTCCTAACCTAGAAAAAAAGCCAGACAGAGTTTTATATTCTTTCAAAACAGAAGTTAGACAATTAAAATAAGCTTTACTATGAGGATGGTAGAGCTTTTCATGCTGCGTCTTATGGTTTATGCGGTTTTCTTAATAAAACGTATTTCGAGATTACAATATGAAATGCAAAATGGGTTCCACCAGTGGAACCCATCGCGGTGAAAGGGTTACAAAAGGACTCTATATTGCTCTGCATCTCGACGCGCTCTTTCAAACAAGAAAAAAATTTTAATATATTGAAAGGGTCTTAATCCAGAAATCTTGGAACGAAAATCAAAAAACCATAAGCCGAGAATAAACAAAAAAGCATTTTTCGCTTTTTTAAAAATAAGCAGATTTTTCAAGAATTTAACGAAAGCTATCGAAAATTTTGGCCAAAACAGGGATGTTGATTAAAAAAACTTATCAAATCTCAAAATATCTGAAGATAGGCTATCTTCTCATACATGTATCTCAACTTTGAAATTTTTTGCGAAAATTGACTTTTTTTGAGTTGGGAAGGCCTTAAAATTTATTTTGAATAGTTACTTAGCACAACAGCTAAATTATGTTTTTATTCAAACGAAAGAATTTAACGCAGACATATACATCAAGAAAGCCAATTAGGATGCCATTGGACACGACTTTGTAATTAATAAAATGTGAAATGTCTCTGTAATAACGCATTATCTATTATAAGAACGCGAAAATTAACTAATATTGAAAAGTTTTACATTAAATCAAGGCAAGTTAAACCTTTATCTTTATTGAATTCAGCAACTTTTACTCGAATATACTGACAGAATTTCATTAAGAAGAGACAGTATTTTGAGTTTTTCTGGATCAGACGTTAGACTAGAGAAAATCTGATTGCATCATTGGATAGGGCTCGTCGAGTTGTATAAGACACGATAATAAACTGCTTCGTCACAGATTAATGTGCGAATGTCTACTGAAAAAAGCCGAATCTGCCTCTAACTTCACCAAGGTTTTCAAAGAGAAAACGTAACTATCCCTAGATGAATAATTATTTTCAAAAGAGAAATTATCATTATATTTATTCAAAAACATTCAAATGATTGAATCCGGTCGTCGTATATGATGGAAATACGACACCGTCAACGGTCGTATATAATCAAATACGTATCACTTAGCATTGCATTTCGCCAAAATCCTGATCAATGATTTCTGATCATATTTATGTCCTATTCTCATTAACCCTTTGAGGACGGGATTACTTTGAAAAAAAGTAATATTTTCGAAATTTCAGAATGATGTGTATATTATAAAGGAGGCCAATGAGCGTACAATACACATGGTAGTGCTACACTACATTGAACGTGACAGATCTATGGCCTGCGCTGCATTTAGATTATAACAGTATTATAAGAGACATATATCAGTCAGCTATCTTTCGTTCCAAAACCATTGCCTATATATAGGCTTCCCATCCTCAAATGGTTACGATATGCTCGGAAAATGTCAATCAGGATTTTAATAAAATACAGATGTTTCCATCGAATACCATTTCATCAGGATTTACTAAACAACATCACCATCACTGGTTACGAAACTTTCTTTTCTTGGCTTTGTTTCAATAGTTGAGGAATTACGATAAAGCTTACAAAAATTAGGTCCGTGTTAAGACCTCACATGTAGTATTATAAAAGAGTAAAAGTGTAATAAGTTATATTCAACACACTGACTATTAGCGACAACTACATTAATTAATTCAAATAAATTATTATAAATAAATATGAAAGCAATATATATTTATCTCTAAACATATTTAAATAAAATCTTC
This sequence comes from Macrotrachela quadricornifera, assembly GCA_022393335.1. NCBI lineage: Eukaryota > Metazoa > Rotifera > Eurotatoria > Philodinida > Philodinidae > Macrotrachela > Macrotrachela quadricornifera. Next base: position 325,935 of record JAJEKB010019994.1, read on the forward strand.
ATCTTGTCTATTATGATTGTTAGGGAAAATAATCCAATTATGTTTGTTATCTATTGCTCATTAATGATGAGATATTTTATAATAGTATCTAAGGAGATGGATTAATGGTTAATTAAATAAACATTGTCTAAGAAGTTTTTCAGATGGAATATATTATATATATTAGAAGATACACGACATTTTTCTCTATCAAACTATAATTTTTGAATTATTTTTTTAAAAAATGATAAGTTATCGGATGAAATATCATTTATCATGAGATTGTAGTGACCTCTTTTTTATTTTAGAAAAATTAAGTTTTATTTTGAAATAATAAAAAAATATTTATTTATTGTTTTTATTCTATTTTGACTCGAAAATTATTAATATTAAATTTTAAAGAAGTATATAGGTATATTATTCAATAATTATATATTTTGAATCAATCATCATAGACAATTTCGTATAGTCTTATCTACGATGAGTTTTTCAAGTGATGAAATAAACAAGAAACAATAATGTAAAAATATATTCATAAAGATATTTTTCTTTAGATAATGTCATTTGAATTCCTTATACTTATTCGAGAATAAAATACTCGATTTATTTATTATTTTTATTTTTTAGATAATTAAAATTTACAAACAAACTCAAGTTTTTTTAATGATTATAATCAATGTGAGAAAAACTAAGATATACTACACTTAGTAAGTTTTTAAAGATTATCGATCGAATGTGACGATAAACATACCAGTCTTATGTCATATTATTGTTAAATGAGATATTTTACAGTAAAATCTCTCTACAGTGTACATTCTTCTCTTATCGATGATTCAACTCATTACTTTCTTCTTTCCTTTTTCTTTAAAAATAAAGTCTACGATAATTCTCATCCTCTATTCGAGCTCTACAGACAGGCTAACACCTTCAAACTTTTCAAAAGTGTACACTATGTAGAAGTTAAACTTTTTTTCAAAATCAAACACTTCTTAATAAACACATATATTAATTAATAAATTTTTTTTGTTTTTGTAAATAGAAAGATCAATCATTATTAAGATTTATTTTTTATAGATCTCTCTTTTATTATCACTTTCGAATACAATTAAACACCAATTGGAGGTTGGAAATGAGGCTATATTTTTCCGCCATAGACGTGTTATCTTCCTTTTTTCCCATCCACCTAAACTACTTTTCTTTGATGTTCATTATCATCCCATTTGTTGAAAACAGAAAGGAAATAATTAAAGTCAATAATACAGGGTGAGCCATAAATAACACGGCGATAAGAAATTAAAATATCTCCATTGCAGCTTGGGTAAATGAGCTGATTTTTTTGTCAATTCAAGAGACATGTTCAAAGTTTATATTCATAAAGACATGCTTAGAGAGACTCTTTGTTAAGTATCACTAGTGATCTCAACAAAAAATTTTACTTTTTCACGGATAGGAACAGAACAGTCAAAAACCCCCACGCACCGGAGAAAAAACTGAATACCTTTGCTATAACTCAACCAAACGGGCTGATTTTTTTACCAAAAATAGAGTTATGTTTGCACTTTAAATTTATATAGACACGATTAGAAAAAGCCTTTGTTAAGTATCACAAATAACCTTCACCCTCAAAAATTTACTTTTTCATAGATAGGAAAAGAAAACAATGTACTTAAGAAAGGATCTCTCTAGACATGTTTTTGTGTACATAAAGCTTGGGCATGTCTCTACCATTGATAAAAATATCAGCTTGTTCACTCGAGCCAAAATGGAGATATGAAATTTTTTTGTTGAAATCACTAGTGATACTTAACAAAGGGTATCTCTAAGCATGTCGTTATGCCTTATTTAGGAGTACAATTAATAAGCCTATTTATACTTTTGAAACTAACCTTTATAGGTTCTTATGTTCTATTTGAGTGTACCCTTCATGGGCACTTATGACATATTTAGAAGTATCATTCATACGCTTTTATGGGATATTTGGGACTACTATCCTTAGCTCATTATACCCCTAATTGAGAATACTCTTTATAAGTCCTGATGGTCTATTTTGATACCTTTTGTAAGTCTTTATAGTCTACCTGAAAATATCTTCTGGATAGAACTTGACGACTTGCTAACGGTGTCCTCAGATCAACTATAAGGACCTGTGAAGGGTATACACGAATGGAATATCAGGACCTTCAATGGCACCCCAAATAGAATATCAAAAACTATAAATGGTTACCCAAATAGGTCATAAGAACTAGAGATGTTACAATACCAACACGGTATTGGTATTGATATTAATAAATTTCGAGAAAATTCTTTCTTCCATGTTATAGAAGCAAAAGATTATACTGTTAGGGCTATGTGAAAGAGGAACGCTACTACCCTCAAGATAGACCATAATAGTACTAAGTTTTACCCTTACAATAGTGGAAAAAAATCCTCACTGAAGTCTGATTGGTTGAAACGAAAAGGCTCTCAGCTAATCAGATTTCAGCGAGAGTTGTCTTCCCTATTGTGAGGACAAAACATATTGTAATGGAAGAAAAAAAAATTCTCGAACTGTAAATAATACTCCCAAATAGGCCAATAAGCATCTATGAAGGATATTTCTAAGTAGGGTATAGGGTTATATGATGGATACTCTCAAAGAGGGTATAAGGACTTATGAATGCTATCCTAAAATAAGACATGATGACCTATATAGAATAGTTTTAAAAGTATATGCAGGCTTATTAATTGTACTCCTAAATAAGACATAAAGACATATAAAGGATATCCTAAAATTATTCATAAGAAATCTATGAAGAATACCTTTGTTTCTCTAAGTCAAACTTTTTCATATATCTCCAAAGCAAAACCTCAAATTTTGTTTTTGGTGTATGCCTAGCAATACAGAAATAGTCTATCTAATGAATGTCCCCAGAAAAATGAATCTCTCAATATTTATAAGATTTTTTTCTCTATTATTCTTGTGATTAAAGCTGTTTTCATTATTAAAAGATAGCGATTGAAATCCTCTAGAAAACAATATATGATTATATCGACAAAAACTAAAGGCATAGAAATAACGGAAAAAAGTAAATAATATGTGTTCTATAATACATGATTCCACTTTGCATTTTATAGTTTTTTTTCTCATTACGTTTTATTAATAAACAAAATATCTTATCAGATACAGTATAAAAAGTCCTACAATTTACAGATTAAAACTACTATTAATTGTATAAGTTTTGTTTTTAAAAACTAGTAAAACTCTGTATGATCAATATTTGGTATTGTGAAAAAACTCATTTCTTTTACTTATTTCATATTTCTATCACCTAATATGTTTTTTAAAAAAAAA
>JAJEKB010019994.1:329644-341038 GCA_022393335.1 Macrotrachela quadricornifera
AAAAAAAAACCAAATAATCTTCGAAAATTATTCAATGATGATTCTTAGAGCTTTTTAAGACTTGTCAATGACTGATTTATATTTAAATAGACACTCCAGTAAATCCATCGTTTGACAGGGATCGTATAACATCATATTAATACACGCAGAAATCGAATCATTTATAGACAAATAAAGTTCGTCTAGAATGATCTAATAAGTTTCATAATAAATCAATAAAGAAAATAGAAAGGTCCCATCACATTCTCAGATTGAGATATATTTCTGAGTATATTCTTACAATTCTTGATAATATTTTCATGAAAGATCAAATTAAATATATATGTAGGATAAGAGAATTGTGACCCCGCGAGTCTATAATCATTTATTATTTTCTTATATTATTGTGATAATAGAATAAATATAAATTATTTCTAGATGATATAATCAATGATGTTAGAAAATAAATGTAGTAGACAATAACATATAATTAATTATTTTGTTATTCTTCATCTAATTGACTAAATAGAATAAATATTATATTATCAATGTGTATATCTTTAACATTATTTTCAAATAAAAATAAATTTCAATGGATATATTATATATTTCTTATTGGTTTTACAATATTATCTCAAATAATGTTAATTATTGTTGATTGTTTATTCTTAAATAAAATTTCATTTAATGATAATGTTTTACGTCATTTTGTTCAATGCAGTCTTATATTGGTTTCTGTTATTCTATTTTTAGAAGTCATTTTAATTATTTTATATTTTTATGTGCCTGTTGAATTATGTCCTGGTTATCACTCATTAATATCATTATTATGGTTAATATTCAATTTCATTAATATTGTATCTATTATATTAATCTATAATACAATTAAAGAAAATAAACAAGATAAATTGTTAAAACAATCATTTATTATATTGAATATATCTATATTATCAATAATATTATTATTCATCGTGATTTTTTCTTGTTGTTGTATTGGACAATTTTATCAAATTGTTCATCAAGATATCGATGAATCATGAAAATAAATATATATTATTATATCTATACAAAATAATCTTGACTTTTCTTTTATTAAAATAATATCAAAGAAACTTATTGTTTAAATAAATTATTTTTATAAAGAAATCTTTTTCTAAAACTTTGTATTTTAAAAATATTCGTTTAATTCTCTTTTGAAATAATTCTTAATATTGATTGAAAAAAGAATTCTAAAATTATTTTTTATTAATAAACATGTAACTATACACCAGAGATGTCGATGACAGGTTTATGTTTTCATGATATTTCATAAAATTGATTCGTTTAGAAATATATTATTATTATTACCCTTTCTACTATAAATACACATACAAATTGCAACATTTAAGTTAATAACAATGAATTCAAAATGTATGTTCATACATATACTACAAATACTGGATACAAAATAAGAATAATAACGATGAATGGAAAGCGTCGATACAACCCACCGTATCTATGATCAAACTGGAAGAAAAAGACGAATGTGTATATGTGTTCACGCCTCAAAACAAGTGGATGAAAGATGAGCTAACAGTCTTGGAGAAGAGACGGCAAATCAGTACGTACGAAAAAATAGAATCAATAAGTATTATAAATATATTTAGAACAAAGAATGCAAAACAAAAACAAATGACGAGCAAAATTTTTGTAAACGAGTCAACCTACTGGTTATGCATAAAGTGATAAACCCGGCTCATAAACCTGTAACCCATCGGCAGTCCAACCCGCGGGCAAGTTATGGGTCGGTCCACCGACATCTCTGCTATACACGTAATAATTCCTGTTTCTCTCTTTTCTATGTAGATGTAACAAAATCGATCTGAAGAAAGAAATATAGCATCTAGACATTAACAAAGTACAATGAACTTCGTTTTAGGTTGAATAACTTCACAAAGAAAACACGTAGTACATAGAGTGAGCGTAATCAATAATCGATTCTTTGTTAAACTTCAATTTACAAATGCACTATAAGTGTGATCACATGTCCTGCGACTTTTTCCAAGGTTCCCATTAATACAAAGTTTTTGGTGAAGTTAAATTTTTAGGTCTATTTCGTATTTCAGAGAAAAATTGATTTTAATTATTGATCAATAAGACTATGAATCAATAAGAGTAGCGCCTTATACTTTACTATACATGCAATCCATAGACGGTATTGATTATTATGTTCCAGCCACTTTTCGAAGAAAAACCAAAGGCGTAATTCGATAAAGATTGAATATACACGAATAACATTCGATGATTTCTGTAAATTGAATTGTGATAATTGTGCTCTTGTGGCGCAATGGCTAACGCATCCGGTTTCTAACCGGCGGATTGATGGTTCGAGTCCATCCAGGAGCGATATATGATTTGTTTTTTTATTCTAAATCTATTAAAACAAAATGATGCAATACTTCGTTGAAAAAATATTTGTTTACTTTGAAACGTGCTTGAATTACATCATTATTTTATTTTTGTTTCGTTTCTTTTTCTAAAGTACAGGAAGGGGTGCATAAGAAGTCAAATTGACGCATAGCATTTTTCTCCGTCTACCTCCATCGAATCATGTATCAGATGAAAGAATATATAAGATAAAACTTGATGGTAAATATAGAATCTATATGAACAGTGCCTAAAAGTATATCAATTTCTTTCCTCATTAAGTCAAGCAATCGATTGCTCATTCATATATAGAATTGAAGCCTTATTTAAACGCCAACAAATAATTAATTTCACAACTGTTTTTTCTAATCAGTTTACTCTAAAACCGAATTCACTGTGATATGATCAATTATTGGATTCGTGACCAAAAATGAACTACTTTCTTCGTAGTAATTTGCTTCAAAAATTCAAGGAGAACCCTGTAAAAATAGCGTCAAAATGCCAATTTCAATACGTTCTTTCATCTGATATATGATTCGATGGAGGTAGACGGAGAAAAATGCTATGCGTCAATTTGACTTCTTATGCACCCCCTCTTTTACTTTAGAAAAAGAAACGAAACAAAAATAAAATAATGATGTAATTCAAGCACGTTTCGAAGTAAATAAATATTTTTTCAACGAAGTATTGCATCATTTTGTTTTAATAGATTTAGAATAAAAAAACAAATCATACATCGCTCCTGGATGGACTCGAACCATCAATCCGCCGGTTAGGAACCGGATGCGTTAGCCATTGCGCCACAAGAGCACAATCATCACAATTCAATTTACAGAAACCATCGAACTCAATTCGTTTACATTCAATCCTAGAGATGATTAATTTTACCTTAAAATGAATTATGCATATCTTGAAAAGATTTTGATCAATTGAATAACGACTACCGATACACTCTACTCTCTGGAATAGATCAAAGAATGAATTTAGAATTTTTATTTGAAATTTTACAGAAAGATAGAATTGTTTTTATTCCAAGTATTAAATGAAAATTCAAAATTCATTCTTCAATCTATTCCAGAGAGTAAAGTGTGTCGACAGCCGTTCGCTAATTGGTAAAAATCTTTTCAAGATATACATATTTCATTTTTCTACTCGATAGTTAAGATAAAATTAATCACCTCTAAGATTGAATGTAAACGAATAACATTCGAAGATTAATGTAAATTAAATTGTGATGATTGTGCTCTTGTGGCGCAATGGCTAACGCATCCGGTTCCTAACCGGCGGATTGATGGTTCGAATCCATCCAGGAGCGGTCTATGATTACTTTTTTAATACGAATCTATTTAAACAAAATGATGCAATACTTCGTTGAAAAAATATTTGTTTACTTCGAAACGTATTTGGACTGCATCATTATTTCATTTCTTTCTATGAAATAAATTTCCATTGGAAAATAAAGTTACTTTGTCCAATAAGTTGTTAAATTGTATATTTATGTGAGAATATTATCATTAATATACATCTTATATGAAAAAAAAGTATTCGAACATTTCTGATAAAATTTTCTTTTGTTTTTTGTTTGGTAAAAAATGTATTTTATAATTATTTATAAAAGATGGAAAATAATTAATAATCGTTTTTGGATGGATTTGAATCATCAACACCCCAATTAGAAGCCGAATCCGTTTATTAATTATACCAAAAAAACATGTACGACTATTATCAACAAGCATACGATAATTGTTTGAGAATAGAAAATGAGAGTATTGATCTATAGATATTACATAAATATTATTCGAAATAAGATCATCCAATATTTAGTTCTGGTTTGCTGAATGAACGAAATCTGTTCCGATCATACCAGATATTCTAGTCAAATATATTCTTAGTTTAGTATTATGTCTATCATAGTCAACAAACATTCATCATTATAATTAATTTATTTACTAATAAAAGATAAAATCATTTTTACCTATATGATGGATATACACGTAGGATATCTTAGGTCAAGATTCGAGTTTCTCTTGAAAATATTCGCTCTAAAGAACTTTTCAACTCAGTAGAACAACTTTCCAAGTAGAACTCGATGAGCTCTATACTTTCCAGAGTTCATTGTTCAAATTCCACCCACTAATTAATTAGAAGATCGCTAATTAGTGTCCAAAAACATGAAAAAAAAACTTCAAATTTCAGTAAACCACATGAGGATTCGCTTCTAAGCATTTAAAAATGAATTCAAATAGCTTTCTAAATAGATCTCGACGAGCTCTATCGATTCCATACCTTACTTGTTACTTTCCAATAAGTTTATCATATAAAATATGAAATAAATTTTTTTTTCATTAATTATATTATGACGGGGGTAGAATCCCTGTATGAGTGCTTTCCACCCCAATCGAAGAAGTTTCCAAGTTAATCGTGTTAAAATATCTCAGCCTTTTCTTGTATTTAGTAGATTCAAAATAGTCTATGATGACGAACGTGTTTTAGATTAAGACAGATAAACTTGAGAATGAAAGTGTCTATTATATTTGTTTCATCGTTGCGCTAAAAGATCCATAAATTAATGAAAATGTGATTAAATTTATGGGAGATATTTTTTCTTTTATATCTTGCTAATGATAAGATGAATGAAATTTTTTATCTCTGAAATGAAATGATGGTTGATTACTTTAAAGCGCTTCACTTTGGATAGTTATGTGAGGTCAGTTATATGTGAAAAATATGGTTTATTCTATTGGTAGGCGATAATTGAGAAAAAGCGGAACATATAATGGAAACTTATTATAAAAAAGTATTTAAAGAGAGAACATGTCATATACAAATTCAGACACTGTTTTGTCCTCTCTGTTTGACTTTTTTCTTGAAGATACGATGAAGGTAGAGAAAAGAGTTAATATGAGAGAGCAGATAAGTGCCAAGACGTATATGACATGGTCATGTATAAAATGTATGTATGCTTATTCTGTTGGCAAGAGTGTTAGTTTCGTCGTTTTTATTATTATTTCTAATTGTAATTGATAGTTCAAGAGAAATGTTTTAGTCAAATTTTGAATCCGTAGAATAAAGTTAGTGAATTGTCGAATATTTCATTCAAAAGTTGCTTTTATCATAAATCACTGTCCTGTACAATATAAATCCATTACGTGGAAATCTGTACGTGTATAGGCTTTATTGCATGAAATGCGCATGATGGATGGTTAATTGTTTGTTACTGTTTCAATGAACTCATGTGAAGGAGTAGAAATGATCTGCGAGTATTGTTTCCTGAATATTATTAAACAACAAAATTCTGTTGTCAATATCAATTAAGCTTCAAAGAAAATAGAAATGCGCAGAAACTAAAAATGTTACAAAACATAAACACAAAGCCAAAAAATGATTAACATACCGATCATTCTCATAATTTTGTCTTATTGAGTTCAGATACAATTAATTTGAAGTACAGTTCCAAAATAAAAAGTACAGACTACTACTGATTCCTGGTGTCACTCATTTCGGCAATATCTGTTCGCAGTCTGTAATTTACATTTTTCCACTATAATGCACAGTATCAAAAAAAAATAATTCAGTCATAAAAACATACAACAATACCAATGATCGAATCGTTACTTTTTTTCTACTCAAATTCATAAGTAAGCTATGGAATCGATAGAGCTCGTCGAAATCTATCTAGAAAGCTATTTGGATTCATTTTTAAATGCTTAGGAGCGAATCCTTACGTGGTTTACTGAAATTTAGCGATTTTCTAATTAATTAGTGGGTGGAATTTGAACAATGAACTCTGGAAAGTATAGAGCTCGTCGAGTTCTTCTTGGAAAATTGTTCAATTGAGTTAGAAAGCACTTTAGAACGAATATTTTCGAGAAAAACTCGAATCCTGACCTAAGATTTCCTACGACTATTTATTGATAGAGTAAGGAGCAGTACTTTTTGTACTTCTGCATTTATGGATGGCGTCTATCATTGTATACATCGCATAATTTACAGAACACAAAAAGCAAATAATTTAAACATTTATGTGAAAGTATTGATAATTATTGTTGAATAATACAAAACAGAAATAATGATTGCTGTTCGTTGATATTCGGTTTTTCACCTCAGCAAGAAAGTCTGCATCATTTGATAATCTCTTGTGTTGAGATTCTATAGATCATTGACCTTGGATTATGATTAAAATAAAACTTTAGTACATTTATTTTTATTGAGGCTCGTTATTAAAAATTATTCTTCCCCAAATATTTCTGAAATTATTCGTCATCAAAAAAAAAATGTTAAAAACTACAACATTCAATCTTTGAACAAAAATAGAAGTCAATTTCAAAAGTGTCAATTGAATAGTATCACCTAGAATAAACGATCAAGTTGCAAGTAATCTTTCATTGTCATTATGTAATTGTACATAAAATATCTATAGTTTCTGACGAATTCGTTCCATATCATCTTGAAATATCTGAAGATTAGGGTGGTCAGATTCGAGTGCATGATGAGCAATATCAACAGCTCGTTCGGCATGTGTGACAGCCTCTTCATGACAACCAAGATTGCTGAGTACATTTCCGATTTTGTTATGGGTTGCAGCAAGATCTCGATGTGTGGGTGTAAGAGATTTTTGTTGGATTTCGAGCGTCTTTTTATAATAGGAGAGTGCAGTTGAGTAGTCTCCCATTAAATCATACACTCGACCAATGTTATTGTATAATCTGGCCAGAGCAGGATGATCTGGTGGTAGAGACGTTTGTTCAATTTTCAATGCCATTGAAAAATGTGAGAGTGCACTTGCATAACTTCCCATCGACAAGTGCGCTGAACCGATGTTATTGTAAGTCGTGGCCAGATTGGGATGAGTAGATGGCAGTATTTGTTTTTGGATTTCAAGTGTTTTCTCAAGATATGAGAGTGCAGTCGAATAATTTCCCATTGAGAAATAGACTCCACTAATGTTGTTGTAAGTTATGGCTAGATCTTGATGTGTAGATGGAAGAGATCTTTGTTCAATGTAGAGTGCCTTCTCAAAGTTTAATAGTGCAGTTGAGTAGGCTCTCATTGATTTGTACAATCCCGCAATATTATTGTATATCGAGGCTAGATCGGGGTGTGTAGATGGAAGCGATTCTTCTCTAATTTTGAGTGTTCTTTCAAAATATGAGAGTGCAATCGAATAGTGTCCCATCAAATACTGCACCGTACCCAAGCTGTTGCAGGTCCTAGCAAGATCTAGATGAGTGGGTGGAAGAACTTTTTCTCTAATTTCGAGTGCCTTTTCGTAATATGACAATGTAGTTGAATAGTTTCCCATTACTTGATATACTGAACCAATGCTGCTATAGGTAATAGCTAGATCTGGATCAGTAGGCAGAAGAATTTTTTCTCTAATTTCAGGTGTTATTCCGTAATGTGAAAGTGCACTTATATTATCTCCTTGTAAATATTTTACATGTCCTAAATGACTTTCGAGGGCGGCGATTTCTTGCAAATTGTCGTCGAACGTCGACTGGAGTAGCAGCTTGAAGATTTCTTCCGCCTTGTCAAACTTATTCATTTTGATCATTAGTTTTCCGATTAAATAACTTGGTGTACCTCCAGCGATTTCCTCACGCATATAGTCGGTAACACGTTGCAGCTGTTCATCATTGTCTTTTGTCAATGTTAGGTGGACGTGCCAGAGTCGATCATCGATCTCCATTTGAAAGAGAATTCCTGTAAGATCGAGATTGAACCGAGCGCTACCTGCAAATAAATAGGCAACTTGTTGATCGGTACTTGTTGACAAGAAATTATTGAATGCAAGAAGACCACCTTGATTTTGCTTGATCTTCTCCATTTCGGCATCTTTCATACCTTGACCTCGATACGTTATCATTTTTGTTTCTTGATGTCTGTCTAAGTAGATTTGTTTAATTTGTCGATGGAGATCTTGAATAAAGAATCCCATTTTGATTATGATTTCAATATCTTGTGTTCTTAGAGCTCTATTAAGCACCGAATAAATGAATGACTCTTTTGTGTACCACCAAACGGGTGACTGAATATCATAATCTTGTTCAAATTTATCAATCAAATGTAATGTAACATCGTTGTCGATATATTGGGTGCTAAGAAATTTAATGAATTCTCGCCTAGCTGCTTCATCATATTGCATCCCAAGCAGAATTTCTTTGAGTAATTGAGAGTACATGAACGAAGAATCGAGTTCATTCAAATCAATTGGATGAGATGCGGAGACAATACTGAAAGATGTTAAATCATGTTCGCATTGTCTTGTATTGTGTTTGATTTGATTACAAATGAGTGAAATGCCATTGAATACGCCTTTGATTTTTCTATATTCTTTGAGTAACTGTTCATATGTGACCATTTTTGTACTAAGTATGTAAATGGAATCGAGTTGAGCCACATCATTAATTCGAGATAGGAGTAATTCATCGAAAGTGTTTGAGAGAACTAGAAAAATTCTTTGATCTTTAACATTATGGATGAAATCCATGCATTCATCATCGTTATTAAACGTCTTGATTGAATTCACGACACATTGAAGTTGAGTGATTGAGCTTTTATAATCACTATTGGGCTCATCCATAGTTGAATCCACCCAAATGACAATAAAATTCTCAATTAACCCATGCCGCCGACGCTGTGAGCCGACCTGATTGCTTACGGAATTGTCTGGTGATTTTATTTCGGTTCTAGAAACGTCATTTTTGGCAAAAGATGTGGTGAAAGTTTTTGCATCGGTGAGATCCATCATGCAACAACTTTTAATCACGGTTTGTCCGTAAAGAAAAAGAGAGAGAAGTGATGATCTTACTTAAGGACTGTGATAGTCTTCCTCATTGTACGTCGTATTGAAGTATAATGATACTTTCTTATGCTAAATGCTGTCTGATTTAGTAGATGCCTGTATTTATACGTAAATATTATAGTGTTTTTTCCTAGAAAAATCGCTATTTTCATCTTTTTCTACCAAGGACGGATTTACATTCTTATCGGTTCTGTCATCACTATAGAGATAAGAAAGGAGAGAATAGCAGCAGGTGTTCATTACCAACAAAAAAAGCCCCTAAAAATCGATACACGTTTTTTTAACGTATATCTTGATGAAAAAGTTCAGAAAATAAAGAAATTCGCCGAAGAAGCAATGCAACTGATGATAAGAAGTCAAAAAAAAACCACAAATTATTTAAAAAAATTTTCTTTCACGTTACACTTTTTGTGAAACTTTTTTTCACTCATTATTTTGATGAAAAAGCTTCTTGAACCTCATTGAGCAATGACCATGCTATAGTCAAAATACTAAGCAAGCCTGAAACACAGTTTTTCTGATATGTAAGGATAAAAAGCAAGAGAGAAAAAACTCATTCGCAGGCATTCGAATGTATGAGAATGAATGGAATGGATGAGAACGGATCGGAATGATCAGAAAAATGCAGAAGTGATTTCATGTATTACCACATTAGCTATGCTAATTATCGAAATTCTACGAGCGTGTAACTTACTGAAAATGTCAAAACATTTTATATATATATTAAAGCTTTTTAATTTATGAAATATCATTATTTACTCTAGAAAATATTTGAACATGTGTGATATTATACAAGTATCGCCGTTTGTATTTACTAATATGATAATGAGATATTGTCTTTTTTTATTACATCATCATGAGTATAGGTAAATAGTGATTAAAAAAGCATGAAAATACAAATTTTATTTTAAAAAAATTCGTTTTTCAATACTAATATATGTATTTTTGATTTAGTTGTGACAAGGTAATGAAAGCAATCAAGATATCAATTAACCCTTTGAGTACGGGATTATTTTCAAAGCTAAAAACTTTTGAAATTTCAAATCAATATTTATTTTTCAGAGATATCACGAAACACATAATTCAGAATACTTTTAGGGTATGATGTTCCTCAAAACAATCCATTAGACAGAACCCTGCATCACATTCGATACATTCACACGACGTATCCCTTCTTGCTCTTCTCATAGTATGAGCACAAACGCAACATTTTCTTCTTGGATTTACTTGAATGACTGTTGATGCAATGCGTGAAGGGAAATGTCGTACCGTGAGTCGGGTAGATTTTCAGAAGGGGGTTGACCAATTGTTTGAGAGCGACGGTTCTTTCTCAAGAAGTGTTAGCAAACTGATCCATGTATTAACTCATTATATGATATACTGATTGTCTGAAATATTAAAGGGCAACCAGTAAACATCAATAAGTATAGATGATCTTAACCACAAAAATATTCTAAATACAAATATTTATGCAATTCATAGTATTAAATAACCAAAAGATCATCTTTTTTAAAGTTATTCAGTACACAAAGTCTCAGGACGAGAATTCTCGTCGCCCGTACTCAAAGGGATAAAAATGAGTCACAATATAATAGAGGATGTATGAAAATCGCGTTTATAGGGATTTTTTTTGTTTAAATATGTTTATGGGAAGATTTTGGTAAGTGTTTGATTTTTAAATGCAAATAAGAATTGATTGATGACATAAACATGATAAAAGCGTTCATTCCTATCTGAACTAGATTGATCATTGTTGAAATAGCTATAGTGATGTCAGATGAATTATTTTAATATTTATTTATTTATTTATTTATTTATTTATTTGTTTTGAAAAACAGTCAAGATAATCGATGAAAATATCAATAGAACAGCAGTTTAAATCGGGTCAGCTATAGGATTTTGAAAATATTTTTTATTTAACTTAGAACAAAGTAATTTATTTCAAGCCATATCTGCATAATGATTTAAAATACTTTTCTTCTGTTGTCTAATCACTTTGATTTTTGATTGATTCGACAAATATATACTGATTTATATAAACAAAATAACTTTATTGATATAATTATTGCAAAGAAATAATAGATTTTGTGTAGTTTTTGGTGAAAAGTTTTAATTTTATTCATTTTTATAATTTTTTGGAATTTTCGATCTTATACGATCATTTTCAACATACCATGACCTTATATACTAGATATTACAAAACA
>JAJEKB010019994.1:341438-352798 GCA_022393335.1 Macrotrachela quadricornifera
TCTGTGAAGCTACTGTATAATAAAATGGAATCATGTCAAATGTGATACCCACTAATTCGGGTTCAGCTATGGAAAATCTAACTATATTATTAGACAGAGCTCATCAAATTATGCTTGAAACAAGAATAAGCACTTTGACACAAGTTTCTAGGCAAATTAGGGGAAAATTTACTAAAGCAAATCCGCCAGTTCTATGCGGACAAAATTGGCGTTTTGGATTTTTGAACCATACAGTTTGAGCTATGGAAAATCGAAATGTAGGATTAGATAGAACTCGTTGAGTTGTACTTGGAATACGAGTAGGTGCCTTGAAGTCGGATCCCAGGTGAGTTAAGCAGGATTTACTAAGAGTGTGCATGCGTTATGTAGGAAAAGTCCGCGTTTTGAGCTCTATGATCGGATCAATCAAGCAATGGAAAAATAAATTATATCATTAGATAGAGCTAATTGAGTTGTACTTCGAAGTAGGTTAAGACTCTTCGAACAGGTTCCTAAACGAATTTGGATAAGATTCACTAAAGTAGGTCCATGAGATCTATAGAAAAAATCGTTTTGTGAACGTTTTCGGTTACATAGTTTGAGTTATCAAAAATTCAATTATACCATTAAGTAGAGCTTGTCGACTCGTATAAGGAACGCGAATAGAAGCTTTAAAACAGGTTTCTAAGCAAATAGACGCTGAGTGCACTATGACGGATCCATAGATCCTACAGGATAAAATCTGTATTTCGGATATTTTGATTATATAGCTTGAGCTATAGATAACCCAGCCATATCACTAGGTAGAGCTCATCGAGTTGTACTTTTCACATAAGTAGAAGCCTTGGATTCGGATGTCAGGCAAATTGGGGAAGGATTTGCTGGGGTGTGTGCATATGTCACGTAGGAAAAATCAGTATTTTGAACTTTTTAACCACTTAGCATCAGCTATAGAAAATCTATTTATACCAGAAATGGGCAGCTCCGACTCCGGAACGGCCGCTATGGAGCAAGCTCCGCTCTAGGAGTAGAGGTGAAGTGAGCGCTTTGTAAAACGCATCGAGGGGGAGCGGAGCTGGAGCTGGAGCGAAAATTTTCTGGCTGAGACGCAGTTCGAGCGACTCTTTTTTTCGGTCGTACTAAAAGCATCATTTCTCTTTCATGATTCTTTTAAACAATAATACATCAGTCAGGCAGAACAAAGCTCTACATCGACTATTCATCGCGGTCAATATGTTACTCTCTCATCCAATGACTAGTCGTAGGACGTCAGACAAAGAGTCGCCGACTACTTATATAACGGCTAGTGCGTTTGATAAATTTCGTAGCTGTCATTGATCTGTGACACTGGAATTGAAAATATAAAGATCTATATGAATGAGATGAGAAGCGCTGTTAAATAAAGAAAGAGCAGGGTAATAATGTTGATCTTATTACCATAACCGAATATTTCTTAGCCTTATCTGTATTCGTTCAAGATTGGAATTCCTCGTATATCTTTTACTTTCGCTCCAGCGGAATCAGTGTTTTCTTTCAGTGATTTGCTCATACGATTTCATCGCAGCCGACTTCAGGAATACGGTCGCTATGCTGCCTCTACTGAAGTGCAATAGAAACTTGTCCTAGTTAACTTAGTCTGATTTTCCTACAGTAAATGAAATGGACGAAAACTCATTGCATATTCCATTCTTTTTGTCTACGTTATTGATGCACTATATGAAAAAGCGAGAGCTTCATTGGTCATTATGAAACTATGTTGAGGAACACAGAACACTACTTTTCAAAAAAAAGTGAAAAACGATTTAGTAGTTGGAGCTGAGCTGGAGCCTAGCTTAAGCGCAAATTTTTTATTTACGGCTGACCTGAATCGGAAATTTTTGCTTACAGCTGCGCTGGAATGAGCGGTTCACAGGAGTTTTCCTGTTTCGGGCGAAGTACAACCGAAGAGACTAAAAGATGCTTAGAGCTGGAGCTGAACTGGAATGAGCGCTTTGCAGGAATTTTCTGTTCAGGGAGGAGCCGAAGTGAAGCCAAAGTTAAGCGACTAAAAGACGCTTGGAGCTGGAGCTCTGCTGAAGCGCAAATTTTTTCGTTACAGCTGAGCTGGAATGAGCGGTATGCAGGAGTTTTCTGTTTGGAGTGACGCCGCAGCAGAGCCGTAGCGAACCCGAATTGCAGCCGAAGGGAAGCCGAATGAGAGTCAAATCGAAGTCGAAGCGGAACCGAAGCGAAGACGGAGCGAAGTCGAAGGGAAGCCAAAGCGAAGCTGAATAGGAGTCAAATCGAAGGCGAAGCGGAGTCGAAGCGAAGTTGAAGCGAACCGACTAAAAGATGCTTAGAGCTGAAGCTGATGTGGACGGAGGAACGATCAGAAGTGTCCATTTCTGATTTATAGCATCAGATAATGCTGAGCAAGTTGTACTAGCTGGAAGAAGAACAAGAGTCTTGGAACACGTTCGTATGCGAGTCGAACGCCGATTACGCCTGTGTTGTTTGAGTATGTTTCTGAGCAAATCGACGTCGCAAAAATTCTTGGAATGACGGTTTTCTGTAGGAGAAAAACATTTTTCATTTTCCTTGCTTCAGAACATATAGAAAACGATATTACCATTCCTTGAAGATCATTGAATCCTAATTGAGGTATATAGAAGCAATGTGAAAGCATGTTTTGTGGACGCGCCGGCTCTAAGAAGGGTTGAATCCGACTCCGACATACTATACATATTTCGTTTTGAGTTTGATGGATAAATGTCCAATAAATTAGTATTAACAAATAGTAGTCATTCAATAGTAGCTTCATGCATGTCTGATTATAAAGAATATACTAAACATCATTTATTCTGGTATAACTTTTGCCCCAATACTACCTGATCAGATTTTGTATGAATATAAGAATCAATTAAAAGCATAATTTCAGTTTTTAAGTTTTTATTTCTAAAAATATTGTTTTTGCAATCGTGAGTTTTTTCGACTTTTTTGGATGTTCTACTGATGGTTTGCTTTAAGAAAATAGACAATCTTTGCTGGTATATACGTTTATTGATATTAAATAAAAGATAACTACAAAAAACGAACGCTAACTATAAAAAAAAATGATATCTAACTAGTAAAAAGAAAGTCTAACTACAAAAAAAGAGATAGGGATAGATGAGTATTGAAAAATGTTTTTGTTAATGGCGAATTGGGTCGGAAGGAAGTTGGAGGTGTTAGTAGATTGTTGGCCACTTTTCTCCCTAAAAGTAAAAGAAAAAGAAAAAATTGATTAACAAATACAATTTCATTTGAAAATAAAATATACTTATTCTTCTTTATTTTCGGTATTTGTTCATTTATTTTGTACAACCACTAGATAAATAATACAAAAAGCCGCAGCAAAATAAAACGCGCACAAAAAATACGTACCCTTATAGAATTACCCATTTCTCACCTAACTCTAATCATCCGAGTAACTCCCAATCCCCACATACAAGAACAATAATAACTGAAAGGACTAAAACAGTCTAGCCAGTAACTATGTTGCCTTCGTTTCAATCATCACACTCACATCGATGATCACAGTTACACAAAAACTAAACTACTTTATAAGAGAATTCTCTTTGCATGTGACTGTAATCATCGATGAAAATGTGATACTTGAAAGAAAAGAGAGATCATTACTGAAAGGTAATACCCAATTACTTCCAGTAATGATCTTTCTCTGCTTTCAAGCATCAGACTTTCTTCGATGATCACAGTCACATGAAAACTGAACCATTTTATACATTGATTCTATTTCCATGTGAATCCGATTTTCGATGAAAGTGTAATCTCTGAAAGAAAACATATTTCCTTCCTGAAAGGAATCTAATGCTTTCTTCCACAAATTCTCTTTTTTTCCTTTCTAGTATTATTGTTTCATTGATGATCGCAGTCACATAAAAACTAAACCACTTCATACAATGATTCCATCTACATGCGAGTGTGATCATCGATGAAAGTGTAATGCTTGAAAGGGAAGAAATATCATTAATGGAAGTAATTGCGTATTACCTTTCAGTAATGATCTCTCTTTCCTTTCACGCATCACACTATCATCAATGATGAGGGTCAAACGACAACTGAACCACTTTATAGAATGATTCTATTTGCATGTGGCTCTAATCATCGATGAAACTGTGATGCTTCAAAGGAAAAACAGGTTATTGCTGGAAGATAAAACCCAACTAATTCCGGTAATGATCTTTATTTCATTTTAAACATCAGACTTTCCACGATGATCACAATCACATGAAAACTGAACCACTTTATACATTGATTCTGTTTGCATGTGAATGCGATTGTCGATGAAAGTGTAATGTTTGAAAGAAGAAATATATTCTTAGTGGAAAGACTCAAATGATTTCTTTCACAAACCATCTTCCTCTCCCTTCAAGCATTATATATTCATCGTTGATCACGGTTGCACAGTAACAGAACTACTTTATACAATGGTTCCTTTTGCACGTCACAATGTTCATCGAAGAAAGTGTGATACCTGGAGGAAAGGCAGAATCATTGCGGGAAGGACTTTGGTGGTTCTCTCCATTAAAGAGATTTCTTTCCTTTCAAGCATCACATTTTCATCGCTGGTTACAGTCACATGAAAACTGAACCACCTTATAAAAGGATTCGAATAGTATATGATTGTGATAATCGATAAAAGCAAGATGCATGAAAGAAAACAAAGATAATTACGGTAAGGAATACAATGCTTCAATGCCTTAATAATGTCTCTCTCCTTTCATGTATCACATTTTCATCGATGATCACAGTGACATCCAAACTGAACCACCGTATAGAAATATTCTATTTTCACGTCAATGTAATCATCAATAAAAGCGTGATGCTCCACAGGAAACAAATATATATTCCCGAAAGGAATTAGACGAATCCTTCCAGTAATGATATTTCTTTCCTTTGGATCATCACATTTTCATCGATGATGACAGTGAGATCGAAACCGAACCAGTTTATAAAATCCTTCAGTTTTCATGTGACTGTGATTGTCGATAAAAGTCTGACGCTTGCAAGGAAGGAAATACCATTACTGGAAGAAATTACCCAATTCCCTTCAGCAATGATATAATTTCCTCCTCAACCATCACACTTTCATCGATGATCACAATCACATGCAAACAGAATTACTCGATATAGTAGTTCGGTTTCCATGTCACTGTGATCATCGATGAAAGTGTGATGCTTGAAACAAAACAAACATCACTACCGAAAGGAATCACCCCATTCCTTCTCGGTATGATATTTGTTCATTCCACGCATTACGCTTTCACCGATAATCACAATGACACGGCAACTGAATCATTTTATAGAATGATTCTATTTACATGTGACTGTCATCATTAATGAAACCGTAATGCTTCATACCAAAAAGAACCATCATTACTGGTAGCAATTGGGTAATCCCTTCCAGCAATTATATTTCATTCCTTTCAGCATCAGACTTTCATCGATGATCAGAGTCACATGAAAAGTGAAGCACTTTATAAAATGATTCTATTTGCGTGTGACTACATTCATCATAAAAAGTGTGATGCTTGAAAAGAACGAAATATCGCTACTGGAAGCAATGCAATGATTTCCGCTGCAAACCATAATTCTTTACTTTCAAGCAGCAGACTTTCATCGATCATCACAGTCACACGAAAACTGAAAAAAAGTATAAAATGATATTATTTGCATGTGACTAGAATCAACGATGAAACTCTGATACTTGAAAGGAAAGAAATATCATTCTTGAAAAGCACCATTGGACTTCTTTCAGTGATAATCTTTCCTTCATTCCAAGCATCATAGTTTCATCGATCATCACAGTCACATACAAACAGAATCATTTTATAAAGTGGTTCAGTTTCCATCTGACCGTGTTCATTGATAAAAGTGTATTGCTTCAAAGGAAATAAATATGATTACTGGAAGGAATCACCCAATTACTTCCAGGCATGATACTTCTTCCCTTTCAACCATTACAGCTTTATCAATCATGACAGTCACACGGAAAGTGAATCTCCGTATTGAATGATTCTATGTGCATGTGACTTTTATCATTCTGGAAAGTGTGACACTTGAACACAAAGAAATATCATTACCATTAGGAACCACCCACTTCCTGCCACTAATGATCTTCCTTTTCTTGCAAGCATCACACTTTCAACGACGATTCTAATCACACACAAATAGAATCATTGGATACAGTAGTTCAGTTTTCATGCGACTCCGATCAGCAAGAAAAGTGTGATTCGCGGAAGGAAAGAAATATCATAACTGGAAGGAGTAGCCGAAATTCCTCCAGTAATGGTCTTTCTTTCATTCAAAGTATCAAACGTTCATTGATGATGACACTCACATACAAACTGAACCACTTTATAAAATGATTCTAGTTGCATGTGACAGGCATCATTCTTCAAACCGTAACGCTGGCAACGGACGAAATATCATTACTGGAAACAGTCCGATGATTTTTTCCAGCAATGATATTTCTTTCGTTTCCACCGTCACCAACTCATTGATGATCTCGGTCACATAAAAACTGAACCACTTTATAATATGATTCACTTTACATGTCACAGCCATGATCGAAGAAAGTGTCATGTTTGAAAGAAAAGCAACATCATTACTGGACGGAATTCGATGATTCTTTTTAGTAAAGAGATTTCACACCTTTCAACATCACACTTTCATCGATGAGCAAAGTCACATGCGAATAGAATCGTTCTAAAAAATGGTTTACTTTCTATGTGACTACGATCATCGAAAAAAGTGTGATACTTAAAGGGAAATGAAATCTGTTTGCTGAAAGAAAGCCTCGCATTGTATCCAGAAATGATATTTCCTTGGTTTCACGGATCATACTCTCATCGATGACCCCAATCACATGAAAACTGAATCATTCAATATAATCATTTTGATTGTATGTGAATGTGATCATCGATGTAAGCCTAATGCTGCAAACGAAAGAAATATCATTACTGGAAAGCATCCAATAACTCCTTCCGGTAATGATATATCGTTATTTCCAAGCGTCACACCCACATGGATGATCACAATGACATGAAAACTGAACCACTTTCCACAATGATTCTATTCGCATGTGACTGGGATGGTCCATGCGAGTGAAATGCTGCGGAGAAAAGGATGATTATTAGCGGACGGAATTCAGTGATTCCTTCCACTAGTGATCTGTGTTTCCCCTTTAGCATCTCACTTTCCTCAATTATCACACTCACATGAAAAGTGAACCCCTTTATACGATGATTCTATGTTCTAGTGACTGCGCTCATCAGCCAAAGCCTAATGTTTGAAGGGAAAGAATATGATTATTGAAGCGGCTCATCCGCTTCCTTCCAGTAATGATATTTCTTTCGTTTCAAGCATCGCACTTTCATGGATCATCAGATTCACAGGAAAACTAAACCACTTTATACAAGAGTTCCATTACCATTTGACTGTAGTTTTCAGTGAAAATCCGATCTTTCAAGGGAAAGAAAGATCATTACTGGAAGCAATTTTGTAATACCTTCCAGTAATGGTCTTTCTTAGCTTTCAAAGATCATCATTTCAGCGATGATCACAATCACATGCAAATAGAATTATTTTATAAGTTAGTTCTATTTTCATGTCAGAGTAATCATCCTTCAAAATATGATCCTTGAAAGAAAACAAATACCATTACTGGAGAGAAATACCCAATTTCATCCGGTAATGATATTTCTTTCCTCTCAAACATTACAATTTGATGGATATTCAGAGTCACATACAAAGAGAGTCGTTGTAGGCAATCGTTCATTTTTCATGTGACTGGTTATCGACAAAAATGTGATATGTGAAGAGAGAAAAATATCATTACTGAAAGAAATTCAATCATTCGTTGCAATAAAGACATTTCTTTCGTTGCAAGCATCATAGTTTGATGGATAGTCAAAGATACATGAAATCCGAACCAATTTATACGTTGCTTCTATTTCCATGCGACGCTCATGATCTATGAAAGTTCGATGCAAGAACGAAATTCTAGGTAATTACCACAAGCAATCATCGGATTCCTTTCAGCAATCATCTTCCTTTCGTTCCAAACATCAGACTTTCCTGGATGCTCACAGCTGCATCAAAAGTGAGCCAGTTTTTACAATGATTCCGTTTGCATGTGACGGTGATCATCGATTAAAGTGTAATGCTTGAACTGAAAGAAGGATCATTACCGGAAAGTATTACCGAATCCCTTTCAATAATAATTTTTCTTTACTTTCAAGCAACAAGGTTACATCGTTGATCATAGTCACATTGAAATAGAATCATTCTATAGAGTGATTCATTTTTCGTCTGACTGCAAACATCGATGCGAGTGTGACACTTGAAAGGCATGAAATGTCATCACTGGATGCAATTACCCAATTTCTTCCTATAATGATCTTTCTTTTCTCTGAAACGTTACAGTTTCATCGATGATCACAGTCACATGAAAACTGAAGCACTATATACAATGATTCCATTACCATGTGACTGTCAGGAGCAATGAAAGTGTGATGCTAAAAAGGAAAGAAAGATCAATACTGGAAGGAGTCACTCTATTCCTTCCAAAAATGATCTTTCTTTCGTTTCAACCATCACACTCTCATACATATTCACAGTTACATGGAAGGTAAATCATTGTATAAAGCGGTTCAATTTTCATGTGCCTGTAATGTTAAATTGGAGTGGGCAGCTTGAAAGAAAAGAAATGTCATTACTGGAAGTAATACAAGCATTCCTTTCACGAATGATGTCTCTTTCGTTTCAAAACATCACACTATTATCAATAATCAGAATCACACTTAAATGGAATCATAATATAAAGTGCTTCCGCTTCCGTCTAACCGTGATCACCGATGAAAATGTGATGCTTGAAAAAAAAGACATATCATTACTGGAAGGAATCATTGGACTGTTTTCAGGAACGATATTTCTTTCGTTTCCAGCTACGCCCTTCCATGCATGATCACAGTCACATGCGAATAGAAACATTTTTAAAAGTGGTTTCGTTTTAATGTAACTGTGAGAATGGGTGAAAGTGCGTTGCGTGAAAGGAAGAAAACATTATTAGTGGAAGGAATCAGGTGATGACTTCCGGTAATGATCTTTCTCTTCTTTCAAGCGTCATACTGTGATCAATGATCAGAGTTACACGAAAATGGAACCTGTGCAAACATTTATTCTATTTCCATGTGACGGTATTCATCGATGAAAGTGTAATGCGGCAAAAAAAAGGAATGTCACTACTGCAAGGAAAGATATGATTCCTTCCAGTAATTATCTTTCTTTTCTTCCCAGCATTACACTTTCAACGATGATCAGAGTGAGATGGCAACTGAACCAGTTTATACAATGATTCTATTTCCATGTGACTCCGACCATCGATATAAGTGTGATGCGTGAACGCAGGGAAATATCATTACTGAAAGCAATCATTGGATTCCTTGCGGTAATGACCTTTCTTTTCTGTGGAGCATCACACTTACATTGATGATCTCAGCCACCTGAAAACTGAACGAGTTTATAGAATGATTCTATTCGTATGCGACTTTGATCATCCATGAAACTGTGATGCTGGAAAAAAAAAAGAAATATCGTTCCTGGAAGGAATCACGCAACTGCTTCTAGTAATCATCTTTGTTTCCTTTCAAGGGTCACACATACATCGCTGATCAAGGTCGCATAAAAACCGAACCACTTCATAAAATACTTCTAGTTACATGTGACTCTGCTCATGTTCAAAAGTGTGATGGTAGATCAAAAAGAAAGATTATTAGTGGAAGGAATTGGGTAATTCCTGACAGCAATGATGCCTGTTTTCTTTGAAGGATCACAACTGCGTTAATGATCAGCGTCACCTGAAAACTGAACCACTGTATACAATGATTCTTTTTCCATCTGACTGTGACCATCAATGAAAATGTGATGCTTCAAAGAATAGAAATATCCTTACTGGAAGGAATCACATGTTTCCTTTAAGTAAGAGTGTGTGTTCGCTTTCGAAGATCACACTTTCGCGGATGATAACAGTCAGATGGAAATAGAACAATTATATAAAATGGCTCAGTTTTGATGTGACTGAGATCATCAATGAAAATTTGATGCTTGCGAGCAAAGAAAGATCATTACTAGACGGAATCAGCCAATTGCTTTCAATAATCATCTTTCTTTCCTTTCAAGCATCACCCATTCATCAACAATCAGAGTTATATGAAAACTGAACAACTTGATGTAATGATTCTATTTGTATATGACTGTGATCATCGATGAAAGTGAAGTGGATGGAAGGAAAGAAAGATCAATACTAGAAGGAATCGCATGTTTCCTTCCAGTAACGATCTGTGTTTGCTTCCAAACATTACACTTTCATCGATGATGGCAGTCACACGGAAATAGAATCATTGCATGAAGTGGTTCAGCTTATATGTGACTGATATCATCGATGAAAATTTGATGCTTGACGGGAGAAAAAGATCATTACTGGACGGAATGGTGCAGTGCCTTCCAATAATGATCTTTTTTCCTTTCAAAGATCACACTTTCATGGATGATCAGAATTATATGAATACTGAACCACTCTATAGAATGATTCTATTTGTATGTGACTGTGATCATCAATGGAATTGTGGTGCCGGAAAGGAAAGAAATATCGTTGCTGGAAGCGATCCAATGATTGTTTCCAGCAATAATATTTCATTCCTTTCAAGGTTGACACTTTCATCGACGATCAAGGCCACATGAAAAGTGAACCGCTTTATAGAATGATTCTATTTGCAGGTGACTGTGATCATCGATAAAAAAGTGATGCCTGAAATGGAGGAAGGATCATTACTGGAAGGTGTTTAATGATTTCTTCCAGCAATGAGTTTTCTTTACTTTCAAGCATGATACTTTTATCGATGATCGTAGTCATATGGAAATAGAAATATTGTATGAGATAATTCAGTTTTAATGAGACTGCGATGATCTTTGAAAATGTGATTGTGGAAAGGAAAGAAAGGTCGTTAGTGAAAGACATTGGATAATACCTTTTAGTAATGATATTTGTTAGGTTTCAAGGATCACACTTGTATCAAGGATCAGAGTGACCTGAAAACTGAATCATTTTATACGATGATTTTGTTTGCTTGTGAGTGTGATCATCGATGAAATTGAGGAGCTTAAAAGGGAAGATAGATCATAATTGTTAATAATCATATGTTTCCTTTCGGTAGGGATCTGCGTTTGCTGTCAAAGATCACACTTTCGTCGATGATGACAGTCACATAGAAACAGAATCATTGTATACAGTGTTTCAGTTTTGATGTGACTGAGATCTTCAAGGAAAGTTTGATGGTTCG
>JAJEKB010019994.1:352808-381287 GCA_022393335.1 Macrotrachela quadricornifera
GGAAAGTTTGATGGTTCGTAGAAAAGAAAGATCATTACTGGACAGAAAGATCCAATTCCTTCCAATAATCATCTTTTTTCCCTTTCAAGCATCACACTTTCATGGATGATCAGAGTTATATGAAAACTAAACCACTTCATACAATGATACTATTTGCATGTGAGTGTGGTCATCGATGAAAGTTAGGTAGATGAAAGGAAAGAAAAATCACATTTGGAAGGAATCACATGTTTCCTTCCAGTAAACATTTTTATTTGCTTTCAAACATCACACTTTCGTCGATGATGACAGTCACATGGAAATAGAATCATTGTATACAGTAGTTTAGTTTTCATATAACTCTGATTGTCGATGAAAATTTGATGCTTAAGAGGGAGGAAAGATCGTTACTGGACGGAATCATATGTTTCCTTCCAGTAAAAATTTGTATTTGCTTTCAAACATCACACTTTCGTCGATGATGACAGTCGCATGGAAATAGAATCATTGTATATAGTGGTTCAGTTTTCATATAACTCTGATCGTCGATGAAAGCGTGATGCTTGAGAGGAAAGAGAGATCATTACTGGACAGAATGGGCGAATTCGTTCCAATAATCATCTTTTTTTCCTTTCAAGCATCACACTTTCATCGAAGATCGGAGTTATATGAAAACTAAACCACTGTATACAATGATTCTATTTGCTTGTGAATGTGTTCGTCGATGAAATTGTGGTGCTTAAAAGGGAAGAAAGATTATAATTGGAAGGAATCATATGTTTCCTTCCAGTAAAATTTCGTATTTGCTTTCAAACATCACACTTTCGTCGATGATGACAGTCACATGGAAATAGAATTATTGTATTAAGTGGTTCAGCTTTCATGTGACTGATATCATCGATAATAATTTGATGCTTTAAAAGAGAAAAAAGTCATTACTGTACGGAATGACCCAATTCCTTACAATAATCAGGTTTTTTTCTTTTCAAGCATCACACTTTCATGGGTGATCAGAGTTATATGTATAGTGAACCACTATATACAGTGATTCTATTTGTATGTGACGGAGATTTGTCAAAAAAGTGTGATACTTGGAAAGAAAGCAAAATCATTTCTGGAAGGAACTTCATGATTTTTCGCAGTAATGATCTTCGTTTTTTTTGAACTATCACTTTTTTTATCGATCACCACAGTCGCATGGAAAGTGAACAACTTTATGGTATTATTCTTTTTGCATGTGTCCGTAATTATCGATAAAAATGTAATACTTGAAAGTAAAGTGATACCAGTGTGGAAGGAATCACCCAGTGGTTTTCTATGGTCGTGTGTCGGCGGAATGAAGGGTGAGAGCTCTTTGGATGAAGATTATCGGATGGTAAATGTATAGTTGTTTGAAGGTCTTCAAGTATTTTACGTGCGTTGTTTGGTGGTCATACGACGTATGTGATAAGGAAAATACGTAAGTTTGGTAGTGTACAGGTTTGGTAAGCTTGTAGTTGTGAAATTGACGTGATATAAATTCCCGGTTCTCTTGAGAATCAGCGTTCTGGTCACCTAAGTAGTAGCTGTTGACCATTGCAAATTGTATCAGGAGAAGGATAGTAGCGAGTAAGATGATTATGATTTTGTTCTGCATATTTTCCTGTGCAGTGTGGAAGTGTTTGGTATATTGATGTGAAGTAAATTGTGAAGACTGCAGAAGTTTTTTTGTGTTATTTATACATTGGAAAAGGAGAAAAGTGTAGATGCTTTATGCTCGAGCTGTTTTGGGGAAGCCCGAAGTCACTGATGTGTGTCGTGAGTTTACTCATTTCGTTTATGGTGGGAACGATGAATGATTTTTTTTTCAAAAGGTAAAGAAAAAATGAATGTAGCAAATGCATTTTGTATTGATGCGAAGGATAGAAAGAAGCGATGAAATGGTTGACTGAATCGTAAACAAGCTGCAAACTGAAAACTTGAGAATAATTTACGGCGCAGTTCGATGGGTGTAAATAATATAGTAAAAGGGAGCAGCATTTGGCACGAAGTTTGGAAAGAACTTTTTGAAAAAAATAAGTGTGTGAAGCTTTAAAAAGTCCTGAAGCGCTTTGCTCTCGAAACGTGGTTTTTTGTGCTTTTTTAGTAGTAGGTAACAGATTTAGATCAAGAAGGAATTGATTATATCTCAAGTTGGCTGATGGAAGCACACAGGGCTCTAAATGGTAGTAATGGTTAAAGTGAAAGGAAAGTTATTCATACAAAAGAAACGGGTGAGGCTAGGGCTACACTGAAAAAAGAATTCGGAGAATGATCAACCTTTGCACTAAAGAAAATATTCCATGAACCCTGAAAGAATTGATACACATGTCCTATTCTGTTCAAGGCTTTATGGACGCAAGGCTTTATAGTAGTGAAAGTATATGAAAATAAAAATGGTATATCACGCGTGTTTAAGTGTTTATTATTCAACATCTTCAAGAAAAGAGCTTATTATTTTACCCAAAAGGGTGGATTATTCTAGATTTTCAATAGCAGGGTAGAATTTTATGCACCAAGGGTGTTTCATTTTACGTTGTCTACAAAAGGTGTTTTTTATTTTACATCTAAGAATAGATTTTTCGAGAAGTCCATTAAAACGATAGAATAGTCAGCGATTTTATCAAATGAATCTATTATTTTTCGTCTAACGAGGAATGATCCTCAACTGGCAAATCGTTTTGGGGTTCGAACCCTATGCATAAGGTAGATCCCAGTGTGGTATGAAAAACCCTAAAAGGATAAGTGCTGTTAGGCCTTCTGTCCAGAATTATGGGCAATTTACTGAAATTTTAGCCTCTGCCATGATATATACCAACAACTCGAATGACGGTACTTTGACCTGAAACTTTACCTACAGATAGGTCTATTTGTGAATAGGATGTCTTGAAAATTTCAGCTCAAAAGAATGTTTTCTTCCTGAAATATTAAAGTGTCAAAAAACACTTGCATTCCACGAAAGATGCCAGGAGTTTCTGTTTTTTGGAACTTTAATATCTCGGAAAGAAAACATTCTTTTGAGCTGAAATTTTCAAGACATCCTACTCACAAATAGACCTATCTGTGGGTAAAATTTCAGGTCAAAATACCGTCATTCGAGTTGTTGGTATATATCATGGCAGAGGCTAAAATTTCAGTAAATTGCCTATAATTCTGGACAGAAGGCCTAACAGCACTTATCCTTTTGGGGTTTTTCATATCTCACTGGGATCTTACTTATGCATAGAGTTCGAACCCCAAAACGATTTGCTAGTTGGCGATCATTTCTCGTAAGGATAGATTATCCTACGATTACTAGAAAAAGGCTTAGTATTCTACCTGTAACAATGGAGGTATGTGGACTGTGACTTATGGGCATTGAATCTATTGGGATCAAATGAAAACTCTTATCACCAAACTAACAAATATAAAATATTACGTGGCCACTACGTACCTGAAGCAAATAACTTTAGTTTCAAGATATGTGAAAGGATGAGGGATCGTTTGTCCACGAAACGGCCCTAAATGATTATCCTCACATGAGGATAATCATTTAGGGCCGTTTCGTGGACAAACGATTCCCCGTCCTTTCCAAGTAAAATTAATGCAATATACAACTTGATTAGCAATTTTTAATATTTTATAGATTACCCTATCAACTGATATATTCCTTACAAGTCATCCGAATGAGGTTATATCGAACGACTTTGGCTGTCAAAAAACCATAGAAATAAAAATTATTTATTAAACAATATTCTTTCATTTTTATTTGATAAATTTTACGATCATTTTTAAATACTATTATTAAGGTAGAATAATTTTATTTGTTTGTTCATAAAACCGTTTACAGATAATATGAAAACCAAAGCAATTTTAATAAAATAGCGGCTAGTCGCTCGTCAGCGCCCCTACGGGACGCCATTCACAGCTAGTCGCTCCCATGCTAAAGTCTGTTTTCACATAAGTTCGCTGTCTTACGTTCAAAATCACATTCATTAACGTTTCACTAACTCAAAAGAATTACACGATCTGCTAGGGAAGAGCTCTCTGCAGGAAACTCAAAGAAAAATA
The DNA here is from genome assembly GCA_022393335.1 of Macrotrachela quadricornifera. NCBI lineage: Eukaryota > Metazoa > Rotifera > Eurotatoria > Philodinida > Philodinidae > Macrotrachela > Macrotrachela quadricornifera. Next base: position 356,856 of record JAJEKB010019994.1, read on the forward strand.
AGCAAAGGCACATAGATCTATAAATAAGTGGACAATAATGAAGTTTATGAAACATCATTGCAAGATCTTAATTATCTTTTTGCAAATAACAAATATTGAGATGCATGAGTTCCTAAAAATCTGATTGGATGAAAGCTAGAGTTTGGAAACCATTTCATTGACTGAAATTTCGAACAGATAGAGTCTAACTGATCAAAAGTTTTATATGAAAAGTTTGCTGCTGGCTAAGTTCCTAGAGTCAATATTTAATTGAACGAAAGTCGTATACTGAAAATAACTGAGCAGTGATCTTTAAACCGATGTTCCTTTGGCCCGGTGACAAGCAAGCTTACTTTATCTTGTTCGATCTTTCCTTTCTCGACGATATATACCAGTCTTCGTTTCTACACTTCTGTTACTACTTACCTAAAAAGACATTAGATTTTAACAGTGGAAGACAAAACAAAATCTCTTCATAATTATAACAATAGAGATCAGATCCTATGTTTAAAGATTATTATTTTGTAATCATTATGTAAGGCAAGATTTGAAAATACTCACACACATAACATAATTCATAAATTCCAAGAAAGTCATTTTTTCCTACAAGCAGCATTTGAACACACTACATAGGTGAAGTGATATTTTCTTCTGTATTTATTTTCTTGTCAAACAAACTCATACTACTCATGATTCTCTTTATTAGTGAATCACACAAAATTGCATGTTGCCTGAGGGTGGCTTTGCAAAGCTGAACTTCGGCTACGATGATTCACTTTTTGTTTCCTATTCTTTGCTCATATCTATCAATTCCTTGACCTCAAAAACCTTCGATTAAACATCAAGCGGCGAGTTGCCTTCAAGTTGTGAGTCTTCGATTAGTTTTCCTAAGAACATGTTTTTTTGACCTTTGATCCTGACACAAACACACACACAAACTATTTTTTTGTATGACTCACGAACAGAAAATTGTCTATTATAATCCTTCAGTATGTAGTCAAGCTAACTATAATACATTTCCCCATCCCTACATGTAATACCTAGTCAACAGTCAAATAGTAAATCACTTTCCAATTCAAAGTGTAGTAAGTCATCAGTATCAGCAACAAGAGAAACAATCGTTTATAAACACGCATAACACAATGATATAACAGGCATTGATACATTTCAACACGACTCAACATCAAAGACCATTATCGTTTTATCAACCACATGTTAATTCAATAGCTACATGTGCTTCATCGATGAGTAATCCAACAGGATCATCAACTCTAGTGTCAACCTCGACAAAGAGAGGTTGTAACAATACAAGTAGTCTATCTGAAGCAAATGTGCAACTGTGTCTGTAGTTTTCGCAAGCCACGCGTATATTTAACTCCAATAACACACCAAATAAATGCCTTAGAGGAATGGCTCAGCAACAAACGGTAAATGATAAATTGTTTCAGGGGAACAGAACTAACCTGGAACTGGTAATCAAAAGCACACAGGAGTAGGAACTCCTAGAGTGCCAATAGATATTAAACAACAGCCATCTGTAGTTGCCCGTTGTTATGCAATAACTCAATTTCCTTTTTCTCTATTGTTCATGATACTTTTGCAATAGTGGCGTAACCACCAGGAGGCACGAGGGTGCAATGTCTCCCCTGTAAAATTTTTGATTCGAAATGAGCGGACGCTTCTACGTTTACATCATAAGATGTTATAGTGGTGGCCTTGAAGAAAATGTGTCTTTATACATCGGAGAATTTAGAAACTTCAGTTTTCTACAACCATCACGAGCGTGGCCGCCTTCGGCGGCAAAAATGCTGAGACTAGTGATTCATAGGATCAGTTTTTGAGAGTTTTATAGGACTGTGGCAAGCTCAAAACCTTCCGTGCAGCAAAAATGGTTATTTTTCAAAGAAAACTGTCGTATTGGCTGAAGAAAATTTGCATTTTATTATGAGTAGTCGATAAACAACTTGGTCATCTTTGTAAAATAAATATCTTTGATATTTCTGAGTTTCTCAAAGTTTTTGGCATTTTTTCAAAGCACAACTTTTTTTTAGAAAAGTGATGTTGAGAGATATCAATGATGGTTATTTCTAACTGAAAAATTTGTCTGAACTGGTTGCCAGAGTCTTTTTCCCTGCTGAAAAGCGCTATTTCTAAAAAATCATTCTCAGCTTGACCTCCTTCGGCAGCATAAATATTGAGGAATTTTCTAAGCTTTCTATGACGATTTTTCTTTCTGAAAATCAGACACGCAGAAATTTCGAAAAAGCACGAGTTTTATGAATAAATAAAACAAACTGCTGATCTTTCTTTGTCGGAGTCGGTTTTGACGAAATTTTCAAGCAAAAGAGCAGTTTTCATTAATATTTTCACATATTCTTCACAGATATCTCTTCTAAACACCAGAATTAGTGAGGAAATGCCAAACAAAACTGCTATTTTGGTCAAAAATCTCGACAAAGCCGATAGTAACGAAAGTATTGAGTACTATGTTTGTTTTATTCAAAAAATTGATGCTTTTAGAAGATCTTTGTATATTTGCGAATCCTTACAAAAAAAGTAGAATTTTTTTCTAAATCCTACAAAAGCTTTCGCTTCGCGAAAAATCTATGCAATTCTCTGGTAATTTATAGAGTTCTCGAACGCCAAAATCTTTGCATGAAATTCAATTAGAAACAGCAAAATTTTTTGGCTTTTCGATATTGGAAAAATTAGCTTGTGTTCTGATGCGAAAAACGTTTGGACATCTCTGGGCACAAAAAAACTTTTTCATCCGTCGCAAAAACTTTGAGAGGGGCAATGCCCCCCCTGTAACTTTTTTCTGGTTACGCCACTATTTTGCAAGATGTTCAGGAAAAAATAGTTGTAGATGATTTAATTAATTTCACCCATAAAAAGTTCAGTTTTGAATTAAAAATCTTAGAATACAGACGTGCTTGAACAGAAAATAATGAGCATCGTATTCTTATATTCGTGAAGAACTGTAAATCGTTTTCATGCTTGTATGGTCGTATCAACTGGCTCTCAGTGCTTTTTGGTGTTCAGTTTTCTATGAAACGTCCGTCAATGTCACCGCAACTCGCACTCGTTCTTCCATCGAGCTCTCTACAGATTGAGTAGGATGATTTTATGGATGAGGTTAACACATTCATGGAGATGGGATCCACATATTTTAACAACAAACTTAATAAAAAGAACACTTTTTCCTTTTTTTTCTTTGGCAGAAAGTTATACGTAATGTGTGATTTACTCTGTATCACTATTTTTTTTGAATTCTTCATTGCATAGAATAATGTTTCTTGTTAAAATTGTTACAATCAGAACAGAAAGTTTTTTATAACGTTATTGTTGCTCCCTGTTTTTCTCATAATAGCGAACACAACGTTTTCGGACATTGAATGCAGTTTCTTCAAGCTTGTGATCAGCTAGTTTGCGTTTCAGATGACTTCTTGATTGTTGTCTAGGAATATATTTCAGCTCATCGAATGGCATACCAAGGAATAAAGATCGCACAAGACTTCCATGAAACTGCAGAATAGTCATGCCATTTGCGGCATCATTTTCCGTATATTTCAAGTAACTATTAACTACTGCAATTATAAATATAAAAAGAGAGAATGGAAAGCGATAGTATGCGCATATTGTACTCGGCATTTATACGATCACACAAAAGAAAGAAAGAAAAGATATAAGTGATTCACACATTGTGACATTATTCATCATAGAATTTTATTTGTGTATAGAAACTCGAGAGAAAATGTGTTAAAGATAACGCTGTAAAAAGAATCCCAAATAAAAACAATTGAAACTGCATCTCACTTATCTCGTTCCTACTATACCGTACATAAGAGAGAAAAATAAATTGAATAATCATTCTGTTTGGTGTAAAAAAGGAGCATCAATGCAATAATGTAAACAATGGCAAAGTAAAAGAACTGGTGGTGTATACTAAAGAGATCAATAAGTGTATTTATCAGAAAGAGAATGTGCACAAAAACGAATCGCCGTGAATGTGTTAATGTAAAGATCCTGCAAGAATCATCAAACATTTGTACAAATGAACAGAGTTAATTAGAAAAATGTCTTCGAAATCACTTACACTCTGAAGAAATAATTATTTCACAGAAAATTTCCAAAAAAGGCTCCTAGTCTTATATGATGCAATAAAGATTTTTGAGATGGCTTTCACAAACGTATAAATAATTTCTAATGAATTTGAAACAGTAACATTTTCCACAAACCACAAGAATTTTTCAATATTCAAAAATCGTTTAATTTTGAAAATGCGACTTTTTCAAATGCTTCTGACATGAAGAAAAAGTCTGAAAACTCTTTTTCAGGTTTACTAGAAAATGTTCATTTTGAAGAGCATACGATATTATAAACGTCAATCCTCCCATGTCATTAAACTTTAGAAAAACAAGTTTCACACTTTCATCTCTCTCTCTCTCCTATGTTTACTTTTTAAAATCTGGTGAGATATTTCGTCTTTGGACTTTTTTGTTATCTTGCGAGCAGTGAGATTGTAAGATAGTTACGTATTTATCTAATGTTCGACGTAGATCTCTATTTTCAAGAAGAATTTTTCTTTTCTTTTCTCTTTTTTATGATTCTAATTTCAAAGTATATATACGACAAACGATAATAACGCATTTGCTTTTCATATCATATATTACGAAGAAAAAAAAATACACCAGTGATATTCAGCTCTTTGCTGAAAATTTCAAGGTATCTTATTTATACATATGATTATAGTTTTATTAATATAGTGTTAACAATGAAATTGTTGTTAATTATTTTATTTTTATTCGAATGGTTTGTTCGAAATCAATCATTAAAATGTGATTTCGAAACATCTTGTTATGACTTTGTGATTGATGATCAGTGGGGAAAAACAGATGGATATCATCCTGAACCACTTGATTATGATCATACATATGGAAATAAAAGTGGTCATTATATATTCATAACTGATATTGGATATTATAGTGAAGTTACATCGAAGATAGATATATCATTGAATGAATCACGATGTCTTGAATTTGCATACTATAGTGAAAATGTTCCAATTTATATAATGATTGATGATCGAACAACAATTGCTACAGTTCCATATCCAGTTACAAATTGGACAACATTTTCAATTGTTCTACCAAATTTACGTTATGATTTAATGATACGAGTTAATCAAACTCATAATCCAGTTTTCTTACTTGACGATTTATATGTTGGTCCATGTTCAAAACCTCAACCAACACCTCCAGTTGAAACAATATATTTTTGTGATTTTGAAAATGCTAATTTATGTCAATTAGAATCTCTATTATATTATTCATATTATTGGTATTTAACAAATGCTAGTGATGCCAATAAATCATACAGAAAAGCTCCATCAACAGATTATACAACTGGAACTAGTTCTGGTCATTATTTTCTATCTCATATAAACTATGAACCTGGTGGTGTAGGTTATTTTTCAACAAAAACTTTTACATTTTCAACTAATCAGACATATTGTTTACACTTTGAATTTTATCGCTTTTCTCAAACTCTACCAGATTTTGGTGAGAGCACTACATTGCAAGTATTTGCATTGACAAAATCTAATGGAAGTCAAATACATATTTTATTCGAAACTACTCAAGATTCGGCTAATTATGATTGGTAAGGGAATGCAAGTATAACATGTTTTTAGTTCTTAATCAATCAACGATCGAAAGATAGTTTCATTGTTAGATCGATAGAAATTATATAGATCCGAACACTTATGAATCTTTTGAGAGTATATGAGGAATTTCTTCAATATCAAGTATTAGCGGTAGTACTCGGTGTTGCTCGAGATATCAATATACTGAAAATTAAATATATCAGAAAACGATAGATAATGTTTATTTAAAAATATTTTAGGAAATTTCGACTTATTCCCGTTCCAGTAGGTGAATATTCAATATTATTTGGTATAACACATGATCGACCACCACTAGATGGAATTGCTATTGATAATATTGGATTAACAACATGTCCATATATCCCACCTGCACTTAATTATACAATAGCACCATTAATTAAATATAATTGTGATTTTGAACATGATCAATGTCAAATGTTTATTCCAATAGATGAAAATCTTTCATTTTATAATTTTACACGTATTAATGCAAATATGTTAGATGATAAAAGCTTAGGTCCATTGGTAGATCATACAACAAATACAGCAAATGGATATTTCTTATATTGGAATTATACATTACCAATGAGACCAAATGCATTTGGAAAAATAACTACACCTAAAATATTCACTGATGTACGAATGTGTTTACAATTTTCATATTATCTTAAATCATCCGATAATACAACTAGTGTAGAATTATCTATAAATAATGTACGTAGTTCACGACCATTTTGGGATAAATATTTAAATGATACTAATGGATGGCAAACAGTTACTATTAATCTTCCATCAGAAACAAATATAGATGCAATGACATTTAATATAGAACATGATAAATCTGTATCAATATCATTTGCTTTGGATGATATTATATTTGATAGATGTTGGTCATTTGATCATTCAACTACAACAACAACAACAACAACAACTATTACATCAACAACAAGAATTAGTTCATATTCAACCAGTTCGGTAACAGAAACAAGTACAAATTCAATGACTACTAGTAAAGATATTCATACAACAACTTCTTATAATAATTATTCGATTAAAAACAAAATTAATCATTATTTATTTTTCATTTGTCTTTCATTTATAATATTTTATTTACTATAAAAACATTAAATCATAAAAGTTTGACAATTTATTATAAGAATTTTCCTTAATGAAAGTTATATGAGATAATGGTAAGGATGTATCGGATGGTCCACAATAAATGGGCACTTTCCTTTTTCATCTATTTTTCTGAGAACTTTTTTTTTTATTTTATACCAAAAATAAATTAAATTTATCATTATTAAAAACAGTTTCTCACAAAATCAGCAACATCTACTAACTTTCGCAGACATTTAAATACTTTATATCGAGCATTCTTTTAAAGGTCAAACATACATTTGATTCTCCGATCTTTTTCACCGTATCAAAATCGTAGAATGCATCTCAAACCCAAGAGTCGTCATTGATGGTGGTCAGTGCTGGCGTGAATCGAATGTGTTCCGATTGTCGAATTCGATCGATTTTTTCTGGATTTCTACCGATGTAATTCAATCAGTTATCCTTTTTGCATAATTAGATGAAACCCGACTCAATCTGGTGTACATGCTGGTAAGAGCTGATATTTTCCAGTATCCGATTATGAGACAATAAGGTACGATACGATTGGTAGAATCGATCGAATCCGTGAGCATCTTATCCGGTGAAAACCAGATCCGTTCCGGTTAGCTTTTTATGGAAAATATCGATTTCTGGTAGTGATCCTCTGATTGGATCGAATTAGTCAGATTTGTTCTTGTTTCATGGCAGTTTCGATGCACAAAATTTCTTTTTTCAAATCAAAGTCATTAGGATAAAATAGTTCTTTGAGAATGATAGGCTATGCTAATGATGGTTTTATCGACAATAAATACTTGTATAATTTCAGAATGACTAATTCTTCTGTTAGATCTACCAGTATTTTAGAAAATAGGACGATTAGAATTCTCGTAGTCTATCTATTCATTGGTGTTAGTCTTCCATCTTCTTCTGATTGCCTTTTATCGCCAATGTCATTATCTATTCATCTCATATGATATTGAATTTCTATTGCTATTCTCGTTGGAATCGATTTAGTTAACAATCAATCTAGTAACCTTTCTTATCAAATAAGCGAAGAAAGTAGGGAAAAAATCATTTAGAACAGCATCATATTTCTCTTTAATACCACTATAATCTTATCTAAATCAATGGAAGAAGCGAACAAATAAGTATAAATGATTAAGCACAATCAATAGAGTTAGCCACAAAAGAGATGAGATCGATTTTATAGTACAACAAATGCTCGAACGAAACAGAATGGTATCGGAATGAAATGCCGACTGGTATGATACCTTTCTATAGTGCTGCCTATTGTATACTACACGATGATATTGTCTAACGGATTTTATAATTTCGAAAATAATTATATATACTCACAAATATCGATAGGTTCACAGTACATTTCGAATAAGGAAACGAAGAAAAAGTAGACAGAGTCAGGAACGAGAGGAATGAAGAAGACGAATCGATCCTATCAATGACTACAATGAATAGTGAAAAATCCGAGGAACAAGTCTTGTCAATCGAGGTAGTTATTTATCCAGAAACAATATCAACGACAATAGATAATTATGAACAAACTGATGGAGCAATAAGATCAATTTCAATAGAAGGCGAAAGCTTAAATGAAAATTACTGTACAATCACTGATCACAGAAGTTTTTGATAATAATGATAAACAGAAATGACTAAAAATTCATTACACGAACTACGTACTTCAGCAAATAGTTTGCATGAGAATCTGGAGGATGCCTCTTCTAAATTTAAACAGTTCCGTTATCAATTGATTAAACAAATGATCTTTAGTGTATTGAAGATATCGACGCAGGAGTCTGAACTTCGCAGATTTCAATTTTCAATCGATAGTCTAATATCGGATTTCAGTAAGACTGAACAACAGATCTTATTTGCGAAACGAATCGTACGTGAACGAAATGAAGCTGTACAGAGATGCTGAGCGACAAGTAGAGAACACTAGGAGACGTGTAGAAAGAGTGAGACTGTGTAAATCAAAATGTCGAAAGAAACGTTTCCTGCGTGGCTGGTGGTATCGAAAACTCGAAGAAAAACTCTCAAAATTGTTCTATTTATTTGAAAATTCTAATGAAAATTTTCGATTGATTATTTTTTTTTATATGATTCTTTTAATTTCAGACAAAAGATACAGTGACTTACAGTATGAATAGAATAATTTTCTATTCTTTCGTTGGGATGGTTCTTCATTTTCAATTAATCATGATTGATTCGAAAACAGACAGTGAATCACAGCAAGTAACAACTACAGGTAACTCATCGAAATTATTCTCAGTTTACGGAAAACAGTTTTCTTTTTTGCAGCAATTGATACATCATTGAAGATTCCAACTATTGATACTTTGACCGATGATGCACAGGCTGTGGCCAGTTGGGAAAAGTGCATGATCGTTGCTCCTGTTAGTATTCAATTACTTGGTCAATTACTTCTTGTTTCAAGCAGCAAGGATGTGTCTTTTCGAGAATTTGCTAAAGATCAAAACTTTACCTATATCAAGCATCCAGACTCATTACGAGCTACACTCTTACAAATATCACAAGGTAAGTTATATTAAAAATCATTTTGAACGTGTTACAGTTTGTCTACATGATGAATTGGATCTGATCGATTTCTTTTTATTACTATTGTAGAAGGATATCGCGCATTTCTGAGTGCTCATACCAGCATGAACGCTATCCAGTTGAAAATGATTCAAATTCCTAAACATATAAAGATGGCATTGAAAATTCTTACTGGAAACTATCCATCTCGTGTCCTCACTCGTTTACTTCCTCTGATATTAGGTAATATAAATACGACAAGCAATGAATGTGTCTCAAGGACGAAAGCTACAGAAAGTGAATTTATTCATGTCAGAGATCTCATTGATGAAGTTATCTTAGCAACAACTTCAACACATTCGGCACACGGACAAAAAGTGGAAAAAAATCAAATCGAACTACAGGTGTTGCATTCTCAGCAAGAAAGTTTAACGAAAGAAGAGCAGTATCGTGTTCAACTTTATAGAGAAGCATATGAGGCTGCCACTCGAGCTGAAGTGATCTATTATAAAGCTTTAAAAGATATTCCAATCGGTTGGGAAGCATTTTTTCAAGATGTTGGTCGAGATTTGGTTAAATTTGGAAAAAATTTGGCCAAAATAGGTGCTAGTGTTTTCGTTGGTGATATCGGAAAAGAGATAATCGGTATGATTTTATCCGGACGAAGAAAAAGATCAATAATAGATACTAGCAATCAACACACTGTGTCCGTAGGATTCAGTCAGACAGTCGATTTGGCCAGATGATTTTCTGAATCGCTCTATATCTTAGAAGAATCGATTAAAAATAATGATGTCAAGAAAATCGATGGTTTTCGTATTGTTTGTCGAGTTTCTCATGATATCCTTAGTGTTCTACCCAACAATACAGCCAAAGCGAATGTATCGCAGTTAATAGAACGTAGTGCACAAGTTAGAAGCAAAGCAGACATAAATGCAAAAAAGAAAGAACCAGATACTCAAACTCAGGAAGAAGTTTTAAACGAAATAAAAGATATTTTCAATAACCTAAAAGTATATTCAAGTGCTAGTCAGCTAATGGATTCAGAGACTTTTTCTAACAAACATACAACATTTCATTCGAATGGTACAACTGTGAACCATCATGATAATTCTCGAAATGAAGTTTTGAAAGCTCATTTGGCTCAGAGACAATTAATTATCGCCAAAAAACGTCAAGATACATATGCCACAGAATTATCCAAATTACTCGAACAAGTTCGTGATACTAGTGCAAAGATCATTTCAATTGATTTAACAACTATTAATTATCAACAAATCATTAAAATGCTGGATGAAACTTTCAAACTTTTGGATGAATTACGTCAACAATGGCATCATATTGTACTTTTCTTTCAAGAAATGTCAGAACGAGTAAAAAATATGGTAGGACATTCTTTACAAAGATTTCTTCAGACAATTTCTGTCGCAAAAGATGAAAACATTAACATTCGTATGCAACTCATTCGCGAACTGAAAGGAGATACATACAGTATTCATAGTCAAGCATATACTCTCTATGTTCTAGCACGTACATATTATGATGTATCAAAGAAATATTTAATGGGTCGAATATCGAGTCTTTCCAATATGCTTGTTTCTCGAAATGATACTCAGAGAAATCAATTAATGCAAACTTTAAAGACTGAAGCTGAGCAAACTGTTGAAAATATTAAAAATTTAATTGTCGAACGCAAGACAACCTTTGATAATGAGTTAAATACACGACATACAGAACTTACTCAACTGATCGAGCAACTTGGTGGAGTGAATAAAAAAGATGAACAGATTATTATCGAAGCTAATCAATTAATCGATGCTGATAAGACTTGGAGTGATGAATAATTCTCGAAACTCCATATTCATTCCCATTGACTACTAATAATTAATGATTTTTCACTTTATATTGTCCCTCATCTTTTCACACTTTGAATTTTTTTTCCTTCTTATTTGTTCTTAGAATACAGAGCATCGTTTATATTTGTTTACTACTCGTTACTTCATCACATTGTTCTTCTGATGATGTGTCATTTTCCTTAGCACATTCGAGGCGATTTGGTTTTAATAGAGAATAGCTCTAATAAATCCACTTTCCTGTCTATTCTTCTGTCAACAAATGCACTCCTTGGCCTTTTCATTCTATGCTGGCTCGTTATTTCCATTTTTCTGTTTGTAACATCATATGGACAGTTACTTTTCTCTACGAACTGGATAATTTAAGTTCAAACCTAGTGTAAGACAAAAATCAACAAGCTGCACGAAGCGCAAGCTCGCTGATCACAAGCTCGAAGCAAAGGAAGGATCTGCGCAAGTTGTTCAAAACTCCGTACTAGCTGTTACGAGAAAAACAGGGAACAACAATAAAGGGAGCAAAAACTTTGTTTTGATTGTAACAAATTTTTTTGTCATGATTGTTTCAATGAGAAGCATCATGCTATGCAATACATGATTTCAAAAATACTGAAAGCAGAGCAGATGACACATTACATGTAACCTCTCACCTAAGGATAAACGAGAAAAGAGTGTTTTTCGATTATGTATCTTGTTAAAATATAGTGGGGTTCACCGGTGAACTCAATTGCCTCGAATGTGTTAATTTCAGTCATTTTTTTTATTTAAAAACCTTCCAGAAAATCAGATATTCATCAAAACTTTTCCTTCATCGAGGATCGCTTTAAATGGTCTCTGCGCGCGCGCGCGCAGTTTCATTTTTGGAAAACAAGTCAAGCCCATCTCCACGTGGTGTTTCTGGGGTAACGCTAACAGGCCTCTGGAATCAAACAGATGGAATTAGTCTAGTACAGTGAACGATAGGAAAATAAAAGCATCATTTCCGTGGCAGACGAGATGAAATTCAAAATTTATTTAACGTTGAATATTACAAACATACTTAAGAAGAAACGCATAACATAATGAATTATTCGATACGAAAGTATTCCTTTACATGCTAAGCACGGCCTACAACATGTCACACCATTAATAAGACACAAAACGACATTGTTTAAACCAAGGAGGAAAAAGCGATTTATTATTTAGTGATTTAAAATGAGTTAGGGTGACTTTTTTGATTTAAAATGAGTTAAGGTGATTTTATTGATTTAAATTGAGTTAAGGTGATTTTTGTGATTTAAAATGAGTTAGGGTGATTTTTGTGATTTAAAATGAGTTAAGGTGATTTAAAACTCATGTAAATCAAGCTCCAGAAGAGGACTTTACGGTGATATAAGATTACTGTTTCTCTAGAAATATGCATGGATCATATAAATGCTCGTACTAATTTTTTATCCAGCTAGTCTATCAAGTAATTATTGAAAGAACCGGTTAGTCGATACATGTGAAAACTTAGGGATCCACAGATACACAAGCCATAAATTTTAGTTTATTTAATGCATGTATTATTTATATATATATATATATATATATATAAATAGGTTCAGAACAAAATATTTAGAATGAAATCTTCTTCTGCATTTTGAGTTACAACTTAGCTAAGGATACATGTATTATTATCGTAAGATGAGCTGAATGTTAGTTGACTACGTTAATTAGAGAAATAGAAAAATGGAATGATCATTCTTTTTATTATACATATACATTGTATATATGTAGAAAACAAACGATATAGAAAATTTATTTCTTTTGAACTCTAATTGATCGATCAGAAGATAAAGTAGGTTTTGTTTTGGAAAAATACCAGTTTGCAGCTTGTTTGTGCATGAATTTCTTTTGTCCATTCACTTCAATAGGAAAGAACGATGCATTTTGATGGCTGTAGATAGAGTCAAAGATGCGCATTCCACGAAATGTCGAATTCGACACATCAGGAAGAACATCAGCATTTGATTCATCACTGGATATTGATCCGTCATAATCATCAATATTATTATTTCTACCAGACTGCTTCTGGCTCAAATATTCTTCATAATCATTGTCATCTTCTTGTTTACTATTATTCGATTGATAATCTTTCTGGCTAAAAGTTTTACACTGTGATCTTGTTAACTTTTGAAATGCTAAACGATTCACTTGTTCAAAAGATATAGTTATACCGTTCGGATTGAGAATCGACAAATTACAACCTGAAAGAATTTGACAAGCTTGAACATAAGCACTAAAAACCGTATCTTGGATTAGTTTCTCTGTGATCGTGGTCGTCGTATTCATTGCAGGTACTTGATGTTTTTGTTGTGAATGTTTGTGGTGTTTAGGAAAGATAAGATTGTTATTGTTAGAATCAGATGAAGATTTAATAGCTTGAAGAGCAGCTAGCTTCTCGACACGCTGAAGAAATTCATTAACGGAAAAGTTCACAACAGATGAGAATGGACCAGACATTGATCGCGTCGCTCGAAAAGTTTGTTCGCATATCTGCGAATTAAATAACGACACATTTAGAGCTTCATCAGTTATAATTTGCTCTGCTACAAGTACTACAAGGTATGTCAAGCTGTGAACATTTAGTTCAAGTGAGAAAAGAGCCGGCATGGTTATGAACAAGCCTGATTTAGAAATAGGTGGCATGGAATTGGATGGTAACAAATGTGACATTATTTCATCTAAATCGGCATAAGTTGTGATTTCCGCCCATGAAGACCAGAGACGAACTATAAAGACAGCGGTCCACGAATAGCATAAACGATCAATAACAGTGGTGTGTTTTTCGACGAATGCCAAACGAGCAAATCGAATAATCTATCAAATTTAAATAGAAAGTAATTAAGCATTCCATAGAACTTGATAAAGAATCAAAGCTGCAGCCTTACGATAATTTAGGATTACACTTAGAAAAAGATTTCGCCATACTTCTGTTTTTTATACTGAATCAAAGATGTAAAACCGAATTAAATTGTTTCTCGTGAATTATATGAATACAGAAATGAAAGAAATATTACTTGGAAATAGGCTTGTAATGCTTCAGAATTTGAAATTTTTTTAAGAGAAGTAAGAACAGCATCACTTGATATCTTTTCGCAAGAGGAGTAGTTTTTTTTATCATTTTGCAGGACATCTGATGCTGTTAAAGCATGATTGAGCTTTGAATAGTTGTTAATCAATTCCATAAGATAATCGACACTTGCATATTTTTCTCCCATTAATAGTGTAATTGTTGGATCTAAAAGACGATTGCGCAGCTTGGTGCATATATGCACACCATCTTGAAAACAAACAAAAAGCTGTCGTGGTTTTAGAAAAAACCATGAACTATTCTAAATAGTAGAAAAAGAAAAATATCAAAGAGTTCATTAAAATATTAAAACGTGAGCTTTTAAGTCGCATAGAAAAGCTGGATTCGTTTTTTAAAAGTTTGATTTAAAAAATGTCATTTATACGTAACACAGAGATAGGAAAAAATTCAGTTATGAAATATCTATTCCATTTTTAAACGATCTTATTCACTCAGATAATACTACTAACTGAAGCTATCAGCTATTCAACAATTCTAATATTTCAGAGTATTCTGCATATTTTTGCTCAAACACCTGTGTCTGCTGTTTCTAAGTAGAAGGATTTTCATCAGTAAATAGAATTAGCATATAAATGGAGGTGTTTTTCGACAAGTTGACAAAATACTTCATCTCTATACTTAGTTAAACCCATCTAATACAAGGAACCATTAGATCAAGGCTATTCAGTTAACTCCAGGTATTTGCTATTGCACGAAAGGTCTCATTAATGTTCGAAGTTTATAAACGTTTGAGGCCTTTTTACCACTCAAATAATTGCGATATTAATTTTTTTCTAAGCATTTTCAATAAAATCAACGTATAGCTTTTAACTTAAACGTTATAATAGTGTACTGACCTTCAAAAATGAAATTTCGAAATGATGTGGATTTTCTTCAAATTGCATTACTGATTTTGAAAAAAATCCCATTGCATTGCGCATTGCATTTAAGCTTCTCGAATCACAATCCGTTGAAAATCCTAGTACTCTTATATTTCTCTTCAGACATGAATCAAATACTTTGAACCATCTTTTTAGAATGTCTTGAGCGGTATACTTGCTATCTGTACCATAAGCCGAAAGAATAAATGATGGTGGTGAAGTTTGACTTGGAGGACATAACGGTTGTACAACATGTACGTTGAGAAGAGACGCTTTATCCACCTGATTATACCACATTTCAAGGTCAGCTAATCGATCAGTAGAGAAATATCGTGTTGATGGAAATCCATCTGTAAGTGGAAGCGCGAATCCTGTAAAGCAGTTTGAATGAACATCATAATGAATTTTTTGTACGACACCAGTACAATCTTCTCCCACGGATGCGTATGTGCATTTAAACGAATCCATGTAACAGTTAAGACGATCAAAGTAGAATTCACCTTCAATATATTCATTTTTTGAAAACCTAATGATTGTTCGAAGGCTGGGTAAACTAGGTATAGATCCTGGAATGTTAATTCGTACGAATTCATATGCAGTTCTTCCTCCTAGAATATAAAGACATGTGGCAAAGTCTTTCACGGATTGTTGGTAACGAAAGCAACTTTTTGTGCGTGTTAAGTTCGATACCATGTTTGAAATAAAATCCAAAAGAAATTTAGAGAATAAGTTTGATTCGAAGCAATGTATAAGATCAATCAAAAACGGATATCGTTGAACTAGATCAGAAGATATTGTCAGACACTTGGTAGTCGATGCAGAATTAGTAGATGGTAGAAGAGAACGAAGTGTATGAATCAGAGATGTCCATCGCGGCGCTGCCGCTGCCGCTACCGCTGCCGCGCCGCTGCCGCCGTGGCGGTCGCGGCAGCGGCAGCGGCAGAGTTTTTACAAAAACCATCGCGGCGCGGCAGCGGCGCGGTAGCAATTTTAATAATACCGTCGCGGCGCGGTGCGGCAGCGGTTAGTTTTTTAACGACGCGTCGCGGCAGCGGCGCGGTAGCGGCAGCTTTTCTAGAAAAAAATTTGAAAAACTCATGAATTTACAGTTAATCTCGACATTGATGTCTGCTGCACTATAAGACTTGACGAACCTGAGTGATTAGCGACAGTAGCTCTAGTTTAAACCAGTCACAGCCTTGAAAATCAAGAGATTTTTAAAAATACCATCGCGGCAGCGGCGCGGTAGCGGCAAGCTTTTTTAGTGCCACGTCGCGGCGCGGCGCGGCAGCGGTAAGCTTTTTTAACACCGCGTCGCGGCAGCGGCGCGGTAGCTCTTTTTTGACTATCATCGCGTCGCGGTAGCTTTTTGTTGATTATCGTCGCGGCGCGGCAGCGGCAGACTCTCAGCCGCGATGGACATCTCTGGTATGAATAAATTTGTCAAGTTTCAAACGAATTTCTGGCATAACGAAGAATGAATAATTGCCAAATTCATCTTTACATGGAAAACCTAGTATTTGTTTGAGCGTTGCAGTTTGATCAGATTCGAAATAAAGAATGGAAAAGATGTCATCGATTTCAAGTAAATCCATTGAGGTATCAATTAACTGAAATTTAAGTAATTCTACTGCTTCCATACCACAGAATTGTTGAACGATGCTGTATAATGAATCTCCAGAAAGCGAAAGAGAATTAGCTGGAAGAGGAAAAGTCATCTAAAATTTAAATTAATCAAAGAAAATATAATAAATAACAAGAGAATCGATCAAGAACGCATGTAATATATTTTGAGAAGATCAGTGCCATATAGTAATTATTTGCTTATATTATAATCATTTTAACAGATGAAAATGCTGGATAGTTGAACCGCAACAAATTAATCTATGACGTTATAAAACTCATTATCTTCCGACTTAATCAATCATTGCTAAATGAAAAGAGTTTTTATAAACGATTTACTTTTTCAATTTTTTATTTTCTTAAATAGTATTGTTTGTACGTAGAATACAATAGTCCGTGTATAGAATGAAAAGACAAATAAAAGACGTATCGAAATAGAATAACGATGAGATGAAAATGAACATATGACAACGAACCGAGAAAAAGAGAATATCTTTTCTCTCTATTTCTCCGTCTTACTGATAATAACAAATCGAACAAAATTCTTTTGCGTTCTGTCTTATTAGATTTCAAATAGAAGGACAAAACGACATTATATATCAAAATACTCTACGACTGTAGAAGGCACATGTTTGTCATAAAATCAAATCGAAAAAATTGTTAGTTTTGCTCTACAATACTACACGAGCATCCAATAACGTATATAACCGTGGCATGTTTTGACTGTGCTAGTTGCAGTAATAATTTCGCAAAGTTTTTGTAATGAGTTGAAATGATTTTAAAATGATTTATATGATTTAAATGATTTAGATGATTTAAAGTGATTTATTTGATTTTTGTCTGATTTAAATCCGCTTTTTCCCCCTTGATTAATATTCTTATTAGTATTTTTTATCATTTTTATTTTCTATTGATTGATAATATTTTTTATTGATAGTGGAAATGAATTAGTAAATAATGTTAATGTTAGACCAAATTAAATGTATGCGCAACGTTTGATATGGAATAGCATTTACCATCGGTTAATTGGATTAATTGATATTTTAATAAGAGCTCACTAAAAAATCAATTGTATTATCAAATCCAAATGGAAAATTAATAATGATAATATTTACAATTATAAAACAAAAATGATGATGACTCATTGATGGAAACTTTCTCTAAAGGATTGTTTCTGAACAAAACCAATCATATTAAGTGATAAATTTGTCTTTGACCTTAACGACATCCTTAAGTTATTTATTTAATATGTACAATTCTCTTATATATGTATCAACGATTTTATTGGTGATTCAAGGATATGATTCGTACATATGTTATTTATTTTATTTTAACCCATTTAATTGTTTGTTTAATTCGTGATTTCATTGTTCAGCTGACCTTGTTCAAATTGATCAGCTGATCATTTGTTGTTCACGTACATTTATTAGTGATTCATACGCTTAATCATCTATCAAGTTAAATGCTCAGAATCAGCTGATCATGTTAATTTATTTATTATGATGATTACATATTTATTTATGTTTGTTTTCATTAACCTATTTTATTTTTTGTTTATTTAAATTATTAAATTACTCGTTAATACAACAATCATTTACTTATTTATTTATTTAAATATTTATATAACTATTCATTCATTTATTTATATAATTACTTATTCAATTATTTATTTATCTTGGATTCAGTGCTACATTCACGTAAATCAAAACATTTATGTACTGATCATTATGAAGAGGAATAGTGTGAATCAAAAATTCAATGATAGTTATCCTGCATTTGATATACCTGAAACAAGTTATGAAGTTATACTTATCAATCGATATACGTCAATGGAAGTGATGGACAAAGTGTTAAATCATATCGACGATTGTTATCAATATTCCGTAGATACGGAAAGTGAAATATCCAACAACAAATTATCTATTATATAATTTCATACAATTCCTCGTACATTACCATCACAAGTACTTATTATTGAATTATCACAACTACCAAATCGAGAATCTAATACGTATGTAAAAATCAAAGAAATTTTTAGATTAATCTTTAGGTCACATAACGAAATATATTCATGGGGGAGCATGATCCTCGAACTTGAACCAGCAAATTATCTATTCGCGTGGTCAATAACATCAGAATTAATTAATCTTCAACCGCACTTTGCTAGCTGGTATGAGGGGGCTCGAACTCGATGTCGGGTTCAGAGCCTGGAACAACCTGCGATGGAGAATAGTGATATTACAGTTGGTCAACGAAATTCGTCAACATCTTCATGTATATGTCATCCTCCAAGTCCATACAATGAACATCAGCTCTGGTCATTTCAAAAAGCATTTTTATATAGTTTTAATCTATTTTTAGACAAAACATGTACCTTGTCGCATTGGTCATACGGCCTGAGTTCAACTGATTCAAGTTTAACACATACGCAGCGTACCAAAATGATAAATTATGCTAAATACGATGTGATGGCGGTAACTTATCTCATCAGACCAATTACTGAACAATGGGCGTTTACAAGAACAAAAGAATCACGCATTGAAGAAATGTTTATTACATTTCGATCAACACGACTACCACCATTACGTCAACCAAAATCGAAAAAGAAGAAAAAAAACATTAATATTCCAAAATTGTCGAAGATATTTACATCGATTAATGATTCTGACCTTGAATTAATATCATCAGATGATGAAATATTTCTTAACCAATGTACTGGTCAAGCTAATATTGATTCATTAGATAATATTATACCTGGTGGTGATAAAGATGATACATTATATATTGATGCACTATTAAATGATTTAAATAATAATCAAAATGGATGGGAGGGAGTTGACAACCACGTGGTGGTTGTCGACGTTGAGAATCATCAAAATAATCTTCAAGAACGCCCCCAAAGTCGAAAACATCGATCAAATGCAGCAAGAAAGAAGCGAAATTCTAAACGGAATATCAAGTTGCGTCGTATTAGGTATAGATATTATTTCGTAAGACGTTTATATTGTAGATTAAAATCATCAACAATGCGACGTATATTACAACATTACTTGGTTCGATTTACACATATCAAACCGGTAGAAGATGTAGTTGTTATCGGTGTCAAGAGCGCTGAAGAGGAAAAACACTATGAAAGAACAGTGCCTCAAGATTGCTTCAATAGATATCATTCCGAGCGTTTTCATCGATGAACAAAAATTTTTTTTCTTTTTTCTATTCTTTTTCTGTATTTTTTTCGCTATTCTTGTATTCATTATAATAGTAATGACTTCATTTTTTCTTTCCTTTTTTTTGATTTTCTTGGTGCTATTACTAGTCAGGATATAACAGATATCTTTTATTTTTCATTTTTTTTTGGACAGTATTTGTGAACAAAAACTTTTTCGAAGGGGAAGGGTGTTATGATATATTCTATCATGACAGCTATACCCTAGTTATTTCTTTCGTATCTTCTTTTGTTATTATCTTTTCTTTTCTTTTTTCTTTTGTTATTCTGATATATATGTTGATGTAATAGGAATAAAGAAGCTAGTTATACCTAACTAAAATGAACTTATCGTCTTTTTAATTTAAGTACAAAACTTAGGTATTAACACACAGCTATTTTAGAATTCAACATACAGCTAAATTTTGGTAAAAGAAAAGTATTTCACCATATCTTCTCATTCTATGCAAGTTTTCACTGTTTAATTTGGTCGTGTAGCTGATTAGATTTTGCTGCATATTCTTTACATGTTCATACAAATCATTCCATGATTGTATCGAATGGAGCGAGCAAGATATGTTCCCCTAAACTATCGATATATAGATGATTTTTATTTTATTTTTATTATAAAACTGTGAAACATTAAAAAAAAAGCAGAAATCAATTGCTGCTAGCCCAATAGTCGAGCACCGTGGCGGTCTCCACCACTGGAATCACCAGTTTGACAAAAGCCTTGTGATCTTCATGTTCGATGTATGTATCACGATCTTTCTCATTGGCGAATGTTAGCAAGAAACAATGTGTATTACCATGATGGAGATTTTCCGTGCTCACATTGGTACCCCATTCGAATTCTTTCACTTCACGAACTTGGACAGTGGCTAGAGTACGAAAACCGTGTTCGATTTTGGCAATATCCTCCGGCGAAGTGCCCTCTTTGAATTTGAACAAAACGACATGACGAAGGACTTGGTTGTTGGCGGTAGTCATAGCGTAAGACAGTATGCCTGCGTGTGTATACTCGTTTGTTTCTTCAGATATGACAGTGGATAAAGATGGTAAAAATAAGAAGCACAAAGAATATATAAGTTTGGCTGATGTGTTGTCTTTTTCTTATCATTCTTCTCTCAACACTGTTTGTGATATTAATGCTTGCTCATATCAGGTAGACTTGTCAGCATGACGAACGAAAAGAGAAGCAGCTGTAGATACCTGAATAAATTCTCTAAACATGACTTGAAGATAAATATTGACATATCTTCGTTTCAATCGCGTGTACTTTCAGACTTCAAGGCTGAGCGCGAAGCTTTGTCAGTGAAAACTTCGGCAGAGAAGCCCTTTTCCCGTTTTTCAGAATATACCTATAGAAATTACTATAAGTTCAGATCGCACTTTTTCGAGCTACATAAGAAGGATCTGTATCAAAGTCTATTTTTTGCAGTACATATTTTTACTTTTAGTATGAGACGACCGTCAATGACTTCCTGTGCTTATCTAGTATCAATTAATTCAGCTCTCTGAACATGGTTTTTCGTAATTTACTTCATGAGAATTTACGACTTGGTTATGTATGATCGCCAGTGTTATTCGTGAAAAATGTTTAGCATGTTTTATCGAACAAGTTGTGCTTATAAACAGATTCACTAATCATTTTTGAAAGATAGAAATACATATTTTCTGAGATGGAAAATATTCGCTCCTCGATAATCACAGAAGATCGTTTTTATGACGAGAATTACGGATAATTATTTTGAAAAATGAAAGAGTGAATGTATTTGTATTTATTCTCGTAGACTCTCAGTGCTACTTCTCTGCTATTCGAGCTCGAATCTACTTTCAACGGATGCGAAATTGTGGCAAAAATGAGAGTAAAAATTATACTTAACAAGAACAAATGGCTGCTTGAGAGTTTGCTAAAATTCGATTTGGAAATGTTGACATCGATGTTGAGTTATTTATTTGAAGTTTATATTGTGAATATTTTGCCACATCTTCCTCTTTGCTTCGGCGATACCGATTGTGCTCAAGCAATTATGAGCAAAATGGCCAGTCACGAAGTGAAAATTGTCTTGTCGGACTTGCTGGAAGGTTGTGAATCGGATTTGTGACGAACGAAATGTGGAACAGTAGAGTTATTCGATGCGTTTTATTTTGCATGAATACTATTGATAGATACAAAAAACCCATTATTATATCGAATAGAGTAAGCAAGATAATTTTGCCGAAAAGTGTCTGGCATTACATGCAAAGAATTACATACATATTTTGTGAGTATAATAACATAAATGATTTTTATTTTATTTTCATCATGCAACTGAAACATCAAACAAGATAGAGGTCAATTACTGTTAGCCCAATAGTCAATCACTGTAGCAGCATCCAAGTAGTCCATCAAATTGTTGATGAAAGTCTTGTGATCATCATGATCGACATACTCATCGTGATCTTTCTCACTGCCAAACGTCAGCAAAAAACAATGTGTATAGCCACGAGCGAGTTTTTTCTTGCTCACATTGGTATCCCATTCGAATCCTCTCACTTAAAAAATTTTGAGAGTGGTCAGCGTGCGAAATTCATGTTCGATTTGAGCAATTCTCGCCGGTGAAGTGTCGCCTTTGAATCTCATCAAAACGACATGACGAAGCAGTTGACTGGTGATAGTAGCCATGTGGAAAGTATGCATACGTTTGTCAGGTTCGTTTGAGGACGAATGACAACAATAAGCAGAAGGAAAAAATGAGAGCGAGAGAGTGTACAGCAAGCTCACAGTCTTTCTTTTCTTGTCTATCTACGAGAAAATTTTGAACGATGTATGCGTAAATCATAGAAGAATCATGTTTCTCAAACGTAGTTTATTTTGCGATTCAACGTAATTGATCTGATATCAAGTGCAAACGATAAAGTACTCAAGTGTTTACGCTCATCTCATTAATAACAGTTTGTTTCACCGCGACTGATCGATACTTTCATTTGTTATGAAAATTCGATAAGAAATAGAGAATGATGAGCTTTGTTAACTGTGAACAGTGAGATTTTTATACCTTCCAAGAAAGAACAGCACAAAGTCAATATTCAATTGGAACGACGCTGATATCAGCAAATATTGATAACGATAAAAATGTCGAATTGACATTGTTCAAAAGATAGGGACAATACACTTTCGACATGAAAACAATTGAGATGTTCTGTCGATTAGTTATTCCTTGAAAATAATTTCATTTTTCTACGTAATCGAGATTGACCACTATTTTGCAAGTCAATTTCGTGAAAGAAAAGATTTTTCCAAGGTGATTTCTAACGCTGATATGAGATATCGTCATCATTATTGTGTAGGTGTCAGAGAAGAAACACTCATACCTACACTCCATCCTCGGTTGATTTTTGTCGCATTAAAATCATTTTGTTTTTCCTTGATTTAGCCCCCCCCCCCCCCCTCAGAAACGATTTCCAACTTAGAATTGGCCTTTTGAGCTGAAACTTTCAGGGATGAGTGATCCTGATGAGATATGTCTCTGATAAAAGTATCAATCCGATTGGCCTTACTGGGCTGGAGTTTCATCTCAATTATAGGTCATTTTTAGTCTTTAGGAGAATCGATATGACTTGGCCATAACACAAGATATCAAGATCGGATTGGTTTCAAATAAAAGTTAATAGAATAAAAAATGGAGGTTTAACGACAGTAAATTCCACTTTTCTTAGTCCAGCAACCGACTTTGAAAAAAACTGGTCGGACAAAAGTTTCCTCTCGTTAAGACCTTTAAAACAAAAAAAATATATTGGCTATAGCTCAAATTGAGAAGGAGTTATTTCAATTTTCCTGATTGAAAACCATGTTTTGACAAAATCAAAGAAGAAGTTTTAGAAGTGGATTTTTTCGTTTAAGTCTATTAAAGTCATGTTGAAGTAGGATATTTCATTAAATATTTCAAAGCACGTAATAGATTCAGTAGGATAGCGTCATCTGTTATGCTAGTTGATATAAAAATGTTATATTCAATGTTCACACGAGCAACGACCCAGTTTTTCCAAACTGAAAAACCACGAAGATTTCTCCGAAAATATAATACTAGAATCAAAGTTTCTTACCATATATCTGTGAAAAACCACTTATTTTCCAAAAAACCATACATATTCTAAAAGAGGAAGCTTCGGCGCATCTTTCTATGATAAAAACTCAACTTCAATTTTTTTCCGAAAAAATGACTTTTCTGGGGAGGTCCTCCTGAATTGCGGACTCCTCCACAACTTACATTTATATTGCTTGTTATCAGAGTATTAAACAGAAGATTATAAGCTGGTCCAACAATGGGACATATATTAGTTTCTACAGAAAACTTTATTCTATCCGATGGTATATACCTTACCAGATTATTTCATGCACAGATAGAGAAAAATTTTTGACTTAAATCTGTATAGTTTGATGCTAACGCATCCTCAAATCAATGCCGAAACCATATGAATCCAAGCCAAAATATATTACG
>JAJEKB010019994.1:386287-429242 GCA_022393335.1 Macrotrachela quadricornifera
GATGTCGCATACATTGTCTAATATTGTATCAACTTGTTTTGTTGACATTAAATTTGATGAAATAAAATTCTGCACTTGTTTATGAATTCCACCAAATTTATCTTTGATTCCAGCATATTTTGATCGAATATGATTGAATTCGTTGTATAAACAATCTTTATCAATACTTGTGGTATTAATAAACGTAGTATAATATTCAATACTTTTCCATTGAATTTTTTCAATATCTGTTTCACTAAAAATTGATATTGATTTGTAAAATAAAGAACGATCTTCGTAATAACTTTCAATATATTGAATAACTGTTTGAATGAATGATCGAAATGATTTTTTTAAATCATTAACTTCAGTTGGCTGTTGAATTTTTTCTAATAAATCCATCGCTTTAGAACCGAAATAATCATCACGTAATCGATTACTTAATTCACGTAATAGATCTGTTATTATGGAATATAAATTAACACCGGTTGTGTAATATCTTTGTAATTGTAAATTAGCTTCTTGTACATCTTTTAATACATTCCTCAAAAAATGTAATGAACATTCAGCTATTCGAAAGGTCAAACACAAGCATTTAAACGCATATTTAAAAAAGTTAAGTTCTTACCTTTATTTGAAGTAAAAAATTCTAATAACAGTTTTGGACATTGACGATGTTCAATATTTAAAAAATAACTTTTAATCACTGGATAAACAGTAATTAAACGTTCAATTGATTGTAAAAGACTAAGCCAACATAAGCGAATATGTTGAAGAATAACCTAAATGTATGAACCAATGTGAAATGAACTTGTTTAACATCTCAAGATAAATAGCTGATTCAAAATATTTGAAATGTAATGAATTACCTTCTGTTCTTGTTCAATAAAATCAAAATAATTTGATAATTCTTCTAAACGAACTGATGAC
Source organism: Macrotrachela quadricornifera (assembly GCA_022393335.1). Classification (NCBI taxonomy): domain Eukaryota; kingdom Metazoa; phylum Rotifera; class Eurotatoria; order Philodinida; family Philodinidae; genus Macrotrachela; species Macrotrachela quadricornifera. The sequence goes on from JAJEKB010019994.1 coordinate 387,197, forward strand.
CTAGAGAAATGAGCATAAATTTTCAACATAGCACTTTCAATATCAAATAAAAGATGATCATTTCCATGTTTAACTGAATTGTGGCAAATATGGCAATAACAATTACCTAAATGTGAAACAATAGACGAGTCACTTAATAAATCTAAGTATAATCATATTCGTTACCTTGTATTAAACGAGGTACTAATTGATTAAATAAAACAAATACACTATGATGTTGTCCAATGTTCACGTTGGTATTATCTGATCCAATTGAACTAAGTTGTTCCAATTTAAGTCCATTGGACTCTAACACATATTTAATGTTAACAAATAATTTATCAGCTGTTTCATGTTGTTGTTGGATAAACTCAATAATTCCACGATTTATTCCAAATGTAGAAAAATATTGTGCAACAATAGGTAACATTTTTGCATTTCCTTTAGTTGATGCATCATAAGAAATAGACAAATACGAAACATTTTCAAGATCTTGAATAATTGTATTTGTCAATACTGGTGCTAATACATTACAAGCTATTTCACGTGCCTAAATGCGAAATAAATCACACAAATTAAACACTTTAACATAATTATTATTCTTTACTTTAGTTTTATCACATGTTATATTTTTTGCTATAGAAGAATCTGGAAAACACTTTTTCATCATATTGATGGTGCACGATTGAGATAAATAACTATGTGAATACTTCACGCCGTAGAATACTAATGCTCCTTCAGCTGCAGACAAGCGATTAAGTTCATTCATAGTTGTACTAAATGACGCATCTATTGTTTTTGCTATAAAGAGAAAAAATAACAATAAGAAAAATAATATTAGCAAAAATAATGAAAAAAAAATTACATTTATTAGCTTCAGCTGATTTTACACAATCTTGGTGCTTTTTTGTTTTCATATGAGTGTTAATATCAGTTATACCACTATTTTGGATCGAGAATTGTACATTACAAATGCAACATAGTGCTTTTGTTTGATCATTTTTGCATTCTTTTAAAAACGAGGAATATTTTGGATTTGATAACCATTGTTTTTTAAACTTTGATATGTAACGTTTAGTTATGTTAGTTGATGATGATGTAGTTATTAATTTAGAATTATTTTTACATGAAGCAGATTCAGTATTTTTCACTGGTTCTGATAAAGATTCTGGTGAATGGTCTTCTTCCAATACATTTGATACAATAATAATTCCATATTCTTGTTCTTGTGTCGAAGACATTTCATAATCCATAAAAGATTGTTTTACTTACAATATTAAAATTTTTATGGCTAACTGTATGACGCGGTGGATCAATGAATAGTTCACGATTTTTTATTAGAAAAATAATGAATATTTATACAAAAAAGAGATAAAGGAAAAGAATAAACAACGAAACGGTCGAGAATTGTCTTTTTCTACATAATAAGAACAATTAAAACAATGATGTTCCCTATTCAAAAAAAATAAAAGACGCCAGTTAGAGCAAGTAGATTAGTCGAATTAGATCAGAACAAAAGGGAACAGCTGACGAGAAAAGAAAAGAAAAGACGAGAAGTTATCGTTCTATTCTTTTCTTTTCTACTCAACTCTCTATCAAATAGTGCGATATTTCTTTTCTTCTTCTGTCTTTGTTTCTCAATGATTGAAAAGTTTTAATCAATATATGAAAAATACTCAAATTAACAAATTTGTAAAAACAGGAGAAACCAGGAGAATATTTTAAAAATCAGCTCCTGAAACTAGGAGATTTTTTTACCAGGAGAATAGTTTGAAAATCAGGATTCTCCTGGGTAAATCAGGAGGTTTGGCAATCCTGAAAGTGACTGTCCATATGATGTTACAAACAGAAAAAAGGAAATAACGAGCCAGCATAGAATGAAAAGGCCAAGGAGTGCATTTGTTGAAAGAAGAATAGACAGGAAAGAGGATTTATTAGAGCTATTCTCTATTAAAACCAAATCGCCTCGAATGTGTTAACTGATTAGTATTTTATCACTTAAATTTTAGAAGACTGGAATGATGATATCTTCTATTAATTCGAATCTGATTCTTATGCTTCTATATCATTCAAAACAAAAGTGTCGCACCGCACCGATCGTCATAAAAATGCTACCGCGCCGCTGTAGCAATGGTATTTTTAAAAATCTTTAGATGTTCAAAGCTGTGATCTGTTTATACTAGAGTTGCTCCTGCTAGTCGAGCTAATTCATCAAGCCTTATCGTGCAACAGACATCAACTTCGAGATTATATGGAAATTCCTGAGTTTTTTAAATTTTTTTTATAGAAAAGCTGCCGCGACTGTATTATAAAAATCTCTACCGCGCCGCGATGAACATCTCTGGTACAAAATAGAAAGCTACAGTTTTCACCTTTGGAAAGCGACTTATCTAGCGCATCGATTCATGTAAAATTGTTGAAATTTATTTCATAATTTAATAGTGATTCATGGTCATCTTAGAATAGTTGACTGTTGCCTTATAAAATAGAACCAATTATAAACTTTAAGAGATGGACTAGAATCGCCAGCTGTCAGACTACAAATCTAGAATAGTCCAAAATTATTATCATTATTTATAGAAAAATTAGAAACATGACATTGATTGCATCTTTAAGGTTTTCTTTAATTTTATCAATTTTTTGCCTAAGAAACGAAACTTACGATGTACTGCTTGCAATTCAGGGTAAAATTAAAGAAAACTTTAAAAATACAATCAATGACATGTTCCTAATTTTTCTATATATCAGGATAATGATTTTGGACTTTTCTAGATTTATAACCCGTCAGGTAGCGATTCTAGTCCATCTCTTAAAGTTTATAATTGGTTCTATTTTCATAGGGCAACAGTCAACTGTTCTAAAATGACCATGGATCACTATTAAATTATGAAATAACTTCTAATAATTTTACATAAATCGATACACTAAATAAGCCGCTTTCTAAAGGTGAAAATCGCAGCTTTCTATCTTGTACCTTTCGAGAGTTATTGATAAAATGCCCGCAACCATTTAACTCTGAAATGGACTATAGAAATAGTTTCGTTGATGTTTATTGAAAAATTATAATTGTTTTAATTGATAATCTATTTATCGATATCCAATTTTGTTATGTCAAAAAGCTTTTTCTAATTAGCACTATGACAATAATATGTTTCAATATTAAAATATCCTTATTATCGACGTAAATTGACATTTTAATTTTTGTTTCATCATTTGTCAAATTAGAAATTGTTACTATCGAATTGAAATATATTATGATTGCGACCGAGTTTACTGTTTGCGTGTACGTGCGAGAAACTGTACACTGATGGTTGATTTTTTTTCTTTCTTTTCTATTCAAATGGCAAAAGTAAGATTTTTGATGCAAAAATATATATATTTGTTTCATATTCTGAATGATATCTTTTTCAATGCTATGCAATTAAGAATGGCTGATTTTAGTATAAAACTATATTTAAAAGAAAGATGAAATTATCAAGAGTTATTTCATTCCTGTTGCATTGAAAATAATTGGTTTTGATTTTTAAAATATTTATTTAATCATAAAATATTCTTGAGAACAGCATAATATGTCTCGAAATAATAAAAATATCAGTACTATTTATAAATCATTGTGAGTTAAACAACATCTTCGAATAATTTTTTTGTAATTTGCCAAAGAACTTTTCGACATATCTGTTGTTGCTATTGAATATAGAGTTGCAAAGCACGACAAATTTTTCTGAGGATTCGCTTTATAATGAGCTGCCCAAGAGTTTTTTTTTAAACCAAGAATCCCAAAACCAAGCTCATAAAGAACTGAACTAATAAAGTCGTGATCACCTGCTAATTTCATGAATTCTGGTGTCGGTAGCATCATGCAAAGAAAATGAAGGATAGAATCATTGTCCGATGACTTGGTATGTGCGAGTTCAATTCGGAGTTTTTCAATTATATTGTTGGAATTGGTTAACACAGGTATTACGTTGAGAAACAACAAAAAAACGAATATCACCACGTCGAACTGTTCTCAATAAATGAATTCAATTCTCATCACTACTTTTTTGTTATAATTGAAAAAACGTGTTTAATCTTGTCGACAAGATTGTCACTTAACCATTGTTCGATAAGTGATTTTTGCTGCATGGTGCAACTTATTCAATGTCGTTCAATAATCAAAGGTATTTATTAAATAAAATGAAGTTCGTCTTGCATATTTCAAAACGAATAAACAAGATTAACGAATTTTTCGAAAATGACGATAATTGACAAGAAGAAATAGACAAATTTCGATTTATTGAGTATGACAGAATAACATTGGCGAATTTTTATAAGTTTTTTTCTCAAGTTAGACTGAATGAGAAAATTTCATTCTGATGTAAGAAAATACGAAATTTTGTGTAAACTTTATTGTTCTCTTGTAACATTCAAGACGTAATGAAAAATATGTGTGAACAACTGTTGATTGATTTAAGAATGTGATCGTTATTAGATTGCATGGTTATTGAGCTTGTTCACTGTTGCTATCGTTCAAACTTAAGTTCATTACTTGTGAGAAGATCTTTATTTCAACATTGTTCTCTTCTTCACACACGCGTTTATACTAAGCTCCTTGTTCTTACACGCACAAACCACCAATTGACCAGATCCATATCACTCCCTATGTGTTCAACTGCGGTCAAGCTGCGACAAAAAAAACGCACCTGTAAGCGATTACGGTCAGCCAATCTCTGAATTTTCTAAATAAATAAATAACAAATTAATTAATTAATTAATTAATAATTATCCATCTAATAATTAGATATTTAAGCTGCTCATTTAATACATCCTGGTACTGACCTTTATTTTTTAGAAAAATAAATGAAATATCTTTCTCACCGTAAAAAGTTAAAATAAGCTATGGTGCTTGCGACACCTCCTTGTATACCCCCATGAATCAGTATGACCTATGATGATTGTGTCGCAAATACAAACGCAACTACGTCGCAGCAAAAATAATCTCGTCATTTCATTACAACTGCGGATGCTGTGACGCAGTTGTCAAAAAAATGTTAACATGGGTCGCTCTCTTCTCTCCTCTCGAAGAATTCGATTCACATTATCCGATGATGCTATTACGTGCAATATCATATAAGTATCATATCGAGGAATATCGCATATGAGCGATATTGACAAAAACTAATTTTATACACTATCATGTAAACGTGATATCGGTTAAGATTGATTCTATACGACTATGATGGCATGTAGTGATGATCTCAGTACTACACATTCTTAAGCGATCTCTGTAATTATCAGCACATAAAGTAACTTAATATTACAAAAAACATCATTTACTCAGCATTACGATATTAGAGGGTTAGTTTTTATTATTAAATTGTTTTACATATACAATTTAACTGTAATATTCTAAAGTCTAGGAACGTATGTCTATTTGAACAGTTAATACCAAATCTCTGGATGAAAATTTATTATTCGAAAAAATGCTTAATTGTCCATTTTTAGTACGTTTTTTTAATGTTAGGCAAAATATCTTAGCTTCATCAGCAATTTAGCAAAGAAATTCATTTCTTATAATGAAGAGCATTTTTTACAAGCTGAAATTGTGTATCTATTAATAGTTTTTGTAAAATCAAACTTTGAGAAAATTATCAACGAAAAATACGATTAAATTTCAGTTGAGCAAATGACATTATTTTTAGTATTAAGTAATTTTAATATTATAAGAGAATAACAAATAACATATCAATAAAATCTACACAAAATTTTCTCATTCAGTCCAACTTGAGAAAAAAGTCTATCCGAATTGGGTTATTTATTCTCCTGCACTCGTTACTTTAATAGTCAAATAGTATGTATATGAAAATTTTAACTGTAAACAACATTATCATCTCGTCAATCAGTTTTTATTATTATTTAAGCTTAGAGTGAAAGATCTTCAGGCATGTTTCAAATAAAAACTCTATTTATCTGAAGAATAAAATAATTGACATAATAAAATAAAAATTCAAAATGATATATATATCTATAGAATAGTCCATAAGTAACGCAACCGAAAAAAAAAACTCGAATATCTCTTATAGCTCGGCCAGACGAGCTGATATTTTTATCACTAAATAAGAGCGAGGTTGGAAAAAATCTTTATAAAGTATCGATAATAATTTCAACAAAAATACTTTACCATCTCATAGATGTTACAAGGCATTAAACAAGCATTACATTTCCTCTATAACTTCTAGTATAAATGATATCTTCAAATATTTTATATTGTCACATCTATGAGATAGTACAGTATATTTGTTGAAGCTAGTATCGATATTTCGTATAGATTCTTTCCAACTTCGCTCTAATGGAAATAATCTATGTAGATGTCTCTATTAGTGGTAAAAATATTAAACCATTTGACCGAACTATAACAGAAATATTCTAGTTTTTTTTTCAGTATCATTACTTACGGGCTACTCCGTATATTAAATATCATGACGTCAATAAAATAATATTAAAATTCTTTTAAGAGTTTCATAATATATTCAATATTAAATAATAAAATCTAAACAATGTACTTTTTTGCTCTATGCTTGAAGCGACATGTCACTGTATGAGGTGGGAGAATTTTTTTATTTTTATATTTAATGAATGATGAAATAAAATCTTCTAGCATTAGAAAAACTAATAAAAGTTATTTTTTTTTTTGCGAAGAATACTTTCAACTAATAAATGTAAAATAAAAATAAAAAAGGAAAAGTATTTTCTAATCATTGTTGAAATAAAGTAATGTCATCAAACAGTAGTATAACTTCCTCACTCAATATTTCATATGAATTATTTTCTCAATATTTAAGTTTTACATTCGGTTTTATTCTATTAATATTTGGTACAATAGGTAATATTTTGAATATAATTATATTTTTAATATATGGTACATATAAACAAAATGCTTGTTGTTTATATATGTTTGTTGGATCATTATTTGATTTATTTATTCTTCTAATTGGTCTTTGTACACGAATATTAATATTAAGTTTTAATATTGATCTAACGATATATAATTTGATATGGTGTAAATTAAGAACAAGTTTACTTGATTTAATGTCACTTTGTTCATTAACTTGTCTTTGTCTTCAATCAATTGATATATTTTTTTGTACATCACGATCAGCAATAATGAGACAAAAAAGTAATATTAAAATAAGTCGATTATTATTAATTGGATTTATATTATTTTGGATTATTTATGAAATTCCTAATTTAATGTATCAAAATATAGTTAATGTAGATGGTGTTAATATATGTAAATATACAAATACAATATATATATCATATCATACATATTTTTCAGTATTGGTGTTTAATGTATTTACACCGACAATTATCATTAGTTTTTTTGCTATTAAAATTTATAAAAATCTTCATTCAATATTTGAAGAAAATCGAAATAGTTTATCTGTTATTGGAAGACAAATGGCACGAATGTCTTTATTTCAAATAATTGTTGTTATGCTTTTTCAATTTCCATATGCAATTGGTACAGCTTATGGTATTAGTACAATGAATTTTGTTAAAACACCTTATCGACAATTTCAAGATAAATTAGTTTCAGCTTTTTTTAATATATATGTCTACGGATTATATTCGGTAGGAAATAAATCTTAACATTTTTTTCATTAAATAAGAGTTTATCTTTCTTGAATCGTATTTTTAAATCTCTTGGAAATTAATTGATTAAAATAATTCGTTTTCTCTTTTTTTATTTAAAGAGTTCATTCTATTGTTATTATGTTGCATCAAAACGATTTCGTCGTCAATTTTTTGATGTAATCAGTCGACTAAAATGTAGACGAAACATAAATCAAATATTACCATTGTCATATGATATTGGGATAAATCCTGTTCAAATTCGTACAAGTCATTTGTAAAATATCTATATTTATATTATTGTTGTAATGTATTTTGTCAATTTAATTTAATCATATTAAAAACGTAGATTTTCATTATTTTAATAATAGAAATGTTTTATCCTAATTTGATTAGTAATAATAAAAAAAACGAATTGTGGATATTCTACAAACTGCACTGATGATTTATCAATTTGCTTATTTATTGGCTATTCGATGTAAGTCAAGTCAATACAAGATCCAAATACTAAGTACAATTCTATTGAATATTCTCCCTATTCATTGAAAGATATGTTCCCACAAAACTATTCATGTTGCATATAGAATCGTAGGATCATTATCGAATAGTAAAAATCGTTTTTTTTTAATATGACGTTTTGTTCTTGAGAACGGAACATGAATTGAATTTTCCTTTCACGTATACGAGAATAGTCCTTGGATAAAGTGATGATTTTTCTTTCACAGAAAAATGTATCGGAATAAGACTTTTATTGTTCAATGGTTCCAAAAATTGTCCAGAATCGGAACCACGGTTCTGTTTTCAATTCCATTTTCTTTGAAGCCGCTGTATCCTACTTATGAAAGTCAAGCGAGTCACATCACCTAGCGTTATTTGTCGTCATACAATTATAAATTAAATTGTCGAGGTTGTGATTATCACGGTTATATGATAAAATGAGAAGAAAATACGATTATTGAATACATTCAAATTTATCTAGGTGTATTCATTTATTTCCAATAGAAAAAAATGTTATTATCATTTTTGAAAATATTAATATATAACATCAGAATAAAATTCTTTGTTCGATCTCGTTCAGATTGATATGTCGAAATTGTTAATATTAAAAGACTCGAAATGTTAATTCTATCAATGTTGTGCTTATTTACACGCTCAGAAAAAAAAATCTTGTTAGAATGAGTAACAGACTGAGAGAAATAAAACGCACCTTTTTTATGATATATTCTTCGTTCTCTAACGTTTCACTAAGAATGAGTACGTTTGTGACTCATACGTTTTGCTAGAGAACTGTTAGTGAGAAAGGTGCGCACCTTAGTCACCCAGTACAGAATGAAAGGAATAGTAGTATAAAAAGAAAGTTTGATTCTCTCGCTCATTATATTCATATAAGTAATAGGAGTTTTCTGTTTCTTAATAGTACTATATACTTCTAGAAAGCAGTAGACATAATCGTTATTTTAGATTTTATGGCACAAGTAATTATACTAGTCGAGATAGTTTGAAATTCTCTAGGAGACTTTGTTTCTTGTTTTTATCTCCTCAGAAATAATTTTAAATGAATTATGGTTTTGATAGTCGTCCTCTGAAAAAGTAAGTAAATATCCTGATAGTATTTGTGTAGATATTCTATCACTGGATGTTTTCATACCAGACTTTACAGATTTAGGTACGTTCGTTTTTAGAACCTCATGTGCATCTTCAAATGGGTGTTTATTTTGTATTTAGAAGAAAGAGGACAGTGACATAAGGAAATACTTCAGATTATAGGAATAGGAATATGTAGCGAATTCATGATCTATTGAAAAATGATTATTTTATTTGTAGAGTTTTTTTAATAAACTTTTGGCAATCATTTAAATAATTGTTAGGCGATTTGTCATGTCTAGTGTAAATGTCTCACGAAATTATACAGTAGGAGGTGCCGATGATCCTCAAAATCCATTTCATTACATGCCTTCAATGGGTGCCGCTGTTGTATCTTTAGTCTTCTTTACATTATCATTCATTGCTCTGACAGGATGGACAATCTGGAAACGAAGTTGGTATATGATTCCACTTTTAATTGGATGTATTATGGAAATTATTGGTTATGGAGCTCGTATTCCATTAGTGATAAAACCAGTGGGACAAATTACTTTATATGCGGCTATGCATGCTTCTATTATTCTCGCTCCTGTATTTTATGCTGCAGTCGAGTATCTTTTGTTAGGTCGGTTAATGCATGCTGTAGGTGATCAGTATTCATTGATTAAACCAAAACTAGTCGCATGGATATTTATCATTTCTGATGTTATATCATTTTTTATTCAATCAGGTGGTGCGGGAATCCTCACTACAGCAAAAGCAGATGCAGAAAAGGCAAAAACTGGTGAAAATGTTCTTTTAGCTGGTCTTGCAGTTAACCTAGCCTCATTTGCTCTTTTTTGTCTACAAATATTTTGGTTTGATTATCGTACAAGAAAATTGCCTCCCGTTTTTCCGGTCGGTAGTGTTTATCAAAAACGTTGGCGACGATTTCTCTATGTTATCTATCTTAGTAGTTTTCTTGTGTTAATTCGACAAATCTATCGTGTTATTGAATTTGCACAAGGTTTTACTGGCTATTTAGCAGTAAATGAAGTCTATTTTTATGTTTTCGATACTCTACCGATATTCGGGTCTGGTGCAATCTTTGCAATATTTTTTCCTGGTAATGATTATTTACCAACGAATCGAAATGATACCTATGCTACGATGGAAAACAATGAACATATTTTAGGAGCAACGAGTTTTACCAATAAGAATAACAATATTATCATTCCTACAAAAAAGCCTGTCTTGGAAGAAAAGATATAAACTGCTAATATGTAATTATAAGAATTATTATTGTCTATGTATGTCGTTAGTTTTGTTATCGTAAATAAAAATAAAACAAAATTCAGACATTAATATTGTTGATCAAAAGTTCTAACTTAGTGAAACATGTCTTTAAACGATCATATTTTCCCCTATTATCTCTCTCAGCATTACAATTGTTTGGCTCCTTACTTGATCACGAAAACATATGATTGTAATACAGAGACAGGTAATACGGTCATATAAGATAGTAAATACTCTTATCTGAAGGTCGCATTCGTCAACTTGATCTTATAAATTAATGTTTATCATGAAAAGATGCAGTAAAAGACATGATACAAAACACCGATTTCGAATAGATCATGTAGTAAGAAAATTCTATACTAAGATATATGTCCTTACAAAAATATCCATTAACCATAATATTTTCTGAAAAAAAGAAAATAAAATAGTCGACTAGATGCAATCTCAGGACTCAATTGATTTGCAAAGTCATTATAAGTGTCAAAAATATTTATTCGAGACTTACAAGTTAATAGATTCGTTTTGCTCAAAGAAAGATAGATTTTTTTTAAGAATATCTGAGAAACCCATTTTTGGCCTTTTCCCTGAGTGACTAGACAATTGAGCTCCTAACATAAAGAAGAATTCGAAAACACAAGAAAATAAATGCGGAAACTTCGGATTTTATCCGAAAGTTATGTGTACTTCAAAAAGTAAAAAGAATTGACAACAAATTGATTTTGATCGAACCGTCTAAAGACTAGCTATCTTGAGTCTATGATCAGCATTATGACCGTATCGCGTGAACGGCTTGGCCATTTGAGCTCTGGGACATCTCGATTGGACGGAAAACAGTTTAGTCTACAAATTCATTCTACTCAAGTGAGTCAGTTTTGAGATAAGAGAAGTGATAGAAGTCAAAAACTGCGTAAATCCGAATATTACACTGCGGGAGGTGCTATTTTACATTTTTCTCATGTGCTGCACGAGATCTTAGACTTATTTTTCTACAAGAGATAGATCTCATCAAGACACATCTTTTGCCACTAAATTGTAAGAATAAAAAAACTGGGAAGCCAAGTTAGCTTCGACGACGCTATAGGCGATCCTATAAAGTGATCATTGACTCAACTCTCAAAGTAATTAAATATCTTTAGAAATCACAGAAAACGAGTTCAGATTCGTGATCAGCTTAAAAAACTGAGTAGGAGGAGTTATTCCAGAATGGATTTGGGCCTTTATCTAGCGAGATTATGGTCATAGGTAACCTCATGGATCTATTAAAGATATGTGATACATAGAGGCATCAGTATTTTCTATAATAATCCACCAATATTAATAGCTATCGAGTTCAGATTTTTTCCATTTGATAACTCTTTTTAGTAGCGACAAAACCATGCACCTAGAACACCCCAAAACTGCTAGTTACCCGAGACATATTTAGGCACACTGGCCTGAGGATACAGATTTTGTACATTTTGGGACCTTATTTAGGCAATTTTCACTTACAAAGTTACGATTTCATTCAAAACTAATATCGTATTCGGAATCAGCATTAAAAACTGAGTCGATTCATATATATTTAAAATATTTCTAAGAAAAAAAATTTTTTTGAAAAAATCCCTGTAGCCTCCCTCAGGGATGGTCTGGTGAATAATAACAATTTTTTCGATAACTCAGCCATTTCTCGTCGGATCTTTCTCATCTTCTTCTCTCGACCGAGATATTGATGAGACAGTTCTGTGCACAAAATTTCAGCTCAATCGAATGTAATTGTAAAGAGTTATCGTGTAAACGGACGGACGGACACACTGACCGATTCTCGAGTGTATGAACTTTTTGAGTACACAATAAATTTATTTTGAATAGTGATCTTGCTATTTTAAAATCCATATCTCTTGTAATCAAATGAAAAGAAGAAACTAATGGTTGGAATTGTTCATTCAAACGTTCAGATTTTCCATGTTGTATTAGTTTTACTTGTCGCGCCTGCAATTTTTCATTCATTATCGAGTTCGTACAGACCTAAACAATTCTTTTGACCATAACGAAGATGATAAATACAATGAGGGATCAATTGTCGATGTACTTCTTCTCCTGTGATTTGTTGTATGAGAAAACTTTAAAATGTTATGGATTTTTATGAATATAGTTGTGATTAGGAAATATTTACATAGAAAAATAACAGGAAGAGATTTAATTGAAACAAACATTAATAATTGAGCAGTATCTATGATAGATAAAATAATAACATTAAAATGAATACATCATTAGTTATACTACAATCAGAAAAACGGATAAAAATGCTTTTTTTTTGCTACGAAATAATCTTATTGGTTAGATATTATGGAATACGTAATATTGATTTCATTATAGGTACTAATTCATTTAAATCTTCTGGTGATAATGTTCGTAATATATTATTTCTCATATCTTCATGAAAATTTTGCCATGAAATAATGTTAAGAATAAGTTCAGTAAATAAATGAATAGATTGTTCATATCCATGTTTCACTTCCATATATTTCCATAATAATTCTATATAATAATTTTGTGCATTATGTACAGATACTTCATTAATAAATTTTTGTTCATTAAAATCACCATTTATTGAAATACCTTTCGTAAAAATAAGTATAATAACCATTAATTCAATAATTTTTCTATCAAATTTGGCTATACGTAAAAATGATGCAAAACACTTTTTTCCTTTCATCAACATATTGTAACCAACAAGCACTTGAAAAAATTGTGTATTCATTGGTGCATCAGAATCATTTTCAATTATTTGATTTGTTTCAATATTATACCAAAGTGCACAATTTATTCCAAGAATTGTAAATATATTATATTTAATTAAAATAAGTTTATCTTCCATATTTAATTGATTAAATTCAGGTATTTGTTTGAAAAATGATATTAATCGCATAATTGTTATTGAATGACTATTAAGAACTTGTACAAAAGTATTTGCATGAGTTGATGGATTCCATGGAAGACCATCACGATTTGCTAAAATACAAAAAACAATTAGATAAAAATTAATATGATCAAGAAGTAAATTCACTCACCAAATTCAATACGTCTTTGATGTAACAGTGATATCGTTTCTACACGTTGAATATCTTCTAGACTAAGTAATAACTGTTGTGGTCGAGGTGATACAAGATCCATAAAATCTCGAAGAAATATATTTGTGTCTACCACTGTCAATAACTAAAAATAATAGATAAATAAAATCACAAGTTTTTATTTAAATATTCTTACATCATCTGAAAATATCATTGATGACATTTCACATTCTTCGCTATTTGTTTGACAAGCTGAATTCGATACTAACTTTCGATTTTCCTCTAATAGACGATGTTTTTCTGCTTTTTGTTCATTCTAAAATTTGTTTTTATCAAACACTTTATTTTTCTTTTTAATTCCTAATACCGTCATAAGTCGATCAGGCTTCATTCCATTATTAAAACATTTAGCTAAACGACAAGCCGAACATTCACGACGTGTTTCAACTGTTATTTCACAATTCCCATCATTAATACAATGTAAAGCATTCTAAATAAAAAAAAAAAGAAGTTTTTATCACATCAATTTATGTATACGATTCTCGCACATGGAAAATTCGAAAATTTGTTTCAACTATTACTACATAATAGATTAGGGACGATAACTGCTCATATAGTAATAGTTGAAAACTCGAATCAAATTAACGGATTCTACACTAGTGAATAAATGAATAACTTACAGGTTTTTTTCGAGCATTTCGACGAAAGAAAGCTTTACAACTCGCACATGCAATTGCACCAAAATTATATCCATTTGCTAATGATCCACAAACGACACAAATCAATGAACCAGATTTGGATTTATTTCTTTTAGGTGATGATTGAATCTTATTCTAAGAATAATTTATTTATTCTTTTATATGAAAATAATCTAATACTAACCTGATGATCATGTATTTGACTATTATTACTTTCGGATGGACGAGTTATTTGATGTAATAACGAAATATTATTGCTATTTTCAATTCTATCAATAATACTTTCATCGGTAGTTATAATCATAATTCGATTTCCTTTTGAACCTGTCATTGATGATATATTTGATAACATTATTGAAATGATTGAATTTCAACACATAGAAATGAAGAAAATATTTTAATAGAATCGAAACCTTTGTAGAAATAAATAAATATCTGAAAATAATACAATAATAATAATAATAGAAAAAGACATTTATTTTCAATCGAAATAGAAATGTAAATTAAATTAAATTAATATATTTTGAGGCAGAATGGATTCATATTAATATGATCAAACTAAATAAATCTATATTGAACAAAATTATGATAGTTTGAGATTAATCTTATCCTTTTAAATCTTTTATAGATGATCTAACGTTTAATCACTTTTTTTTTATAAGAAAACAATTCATTAAGTCAACTTTTACCATTGATTTTATTGATTATTCGAAGTTTTTTTCATTGTCTCAATGAGTATTCTATAATTAACACTAATATTCAAAAAGAAATCAAATGAGTATTATCAAAAATCTGAACATAAACTAAACATATGAATACGTATTTCGAATTATTTTTAGTATTTTATATTGAAAGAAAAATCAAATGAATCGAAAAATATTTATTCAATTTAGCTACATTAACATTCAAAAACACAGACTCTAGTTAAACTACTTATTAAGAGAGTAGGACTATGCTAAAATAACTAGTCATATTACTCAAAATAACTACCTCATATATTTAATGTATAAACAGAAATCTCGTATCTGTTTTTACTATTAGAGATCTACACGTGAATAAGAATCTGAAGATATACCAATGTATTTTTCTGCATTAATTCTTAATCAAATATAATCAAAGTATTGTATAAAGAAAATGAATCTAATCAAATATAAAAATATTTAGATGATCAACACAAATGTTTTTATGATCTATTCATCTATTTCAATTATTAAAAATTTAATAGATTATACAATAAAATGTATTTTTACGAGTATCTCGTGTTATGTCTCTTGCGTTTTTTCCTACATATACATCCATCAGAGAACGAAAAAAAAACTGACACAAGGTGTTCGTGAAGGCACATGCGACACATTGTATTTTAGTATGTAACAAAAGCAAAAGATTTTTTATTATTTCTTTGATTCTTAAATTCCATTAATAAGATATTATAGTTTATAAAACTGTTTATATTTTCAGTTCGATCAGTTTGTATTTATATGATTAATGATAATTAATAAATAAAATCAATCGAGAAATTTTATTTTTGAAAGATTATTAATTAATCTGTTAACGAATGGTAAGGCAAATATCTCCTATTTTTTCTTTTTATTTAGAAAATTAATTTTCTTCCTATTATTCAAATATTGTTTACAATCTTTCATATAGATCCACATGCTTATTTTCCTTATAAAATTGAATATTTTTTATATTTAGTGCATTTATGATGAATCATATACTTAATCAACAATGGTTTTAGAAATTTTAATGTCAAAGTTATTTTATTATTTTATAAGAATATTGTAATGAACAATTAATATAAACTTTTTCTTTATAACAAATAGAAGAGAAAAAAAAACAAAATGTTTTTACTTACATTCTATCGGGCGGTTAGAACGAAGAATAAAATGAGGAGAAATGTGTGCGCAAACACAAATAGTATATTAAAACTACGACTCTTTTTTTCTACATTACCATTTTGTCATTTGCTCCTTGGTGATGACTAATGTGCGTCATTTTTTTCCTTTTTCTTTTTTTTTTGAATCATTCAGTCTTTTTTACTAGGTAAGAAATATATTATATATAGATAATAGACAGCATGATTCATTCATATCATCAACAATGTTTCAATATCTAAAAGTAAAAATAAAACATAGATAATTATCAATAAATAATTGGAAAATTAATAGTGTTTAGTTTAAAATTTATTATAACAGATTCTAACATTTAAAGATATTCATCTTGTGTTAAAATAGAATCATTAATATATCGCATATGATAATTAATTAAAATTATTCATTAAAGTAAATAAAATATTTTGGCAAAATTAATATTTCTATCATTTCTTGAATCTTATCTATTTTTATTTACTTGAAAAATAAAAAAAATATTTTATGATCAAACATTTCTTAAACTATGGGAATCGTATGATTTTTCCACTAATAGTGACAAATTTGGATATTGGTCACTAAAGAATGTATTCATCAATATGATTGAAATGGATTAATACATTCACAGTGGACCGTTTTCCTTATAAAATACATTTTTGTATCTATCAACTTTCTTCAAAAAGCATTTATTCATATTTAATGTAATTATTAATAGTTCGTTTGCCTGTTTTTATTTACATTCACATAGTCTAGCTTTTTCCCGATAAAATTGACTACAGATCATGTTCCTAATAAGAACACTGTGTGAAATACATAGAAAATAGAAAATATGAACTAAATGAAGATTTTTTATGTGTAAACTAAAAAAATTTTCTTTTTCATCTAATATTGAATTGTTCCTTGACCTAAGACGCATTAAATCCCAGTAGTTGGACTCAAACGGAATTATTATTTGATTTATGTTACTAAAATGAGTATTTCTATTTTATGGTAAATTTTTTTATTTATTTCTAAAGAAAATTTGAATAAAATGATGTTCAGTTTTAATATATATCCTATCTTCGACATATACATCAATGATAAAACAAAAACTATCTATCGATGCTACTCCCTTCCCTGATATGAATTGCTTTGAGATTTAGCATCGATTGATATGTATTTCATGATTAGAGACTATTTCATTCGTCTAGAATCACGAGTTTCAATACCAGAATATAGAATAATGGTATTGGCATCATTCATTATATACCATCATCTTTTGGAATCATGAAAGTTTTTGCATTAATGAGCAGTCTTCAGCTAGAAGAAATAGTTAATTATGAAAAATTCAATAAGAGTATTTGCATTTATCTTGGAATTAAACCATATTCTTAGATAAAGATTACCATATGATCATCATAGTAGACGTAGGTGAAATAAGCACCAAATTCGAGTAGTTCCAGTTCAGATTCGCTCAGAAAATGTTCCAGAGCGTTTCATGAGAGTTCCAAGTACAACTCGAATTGCTCTATCTAATGGTGTACCCACATTTTCGTTATCAAGAAGTGAAATTTTCGGCTGATAGATGTCGCTAGTAAGGGTCGAAAAAATTTCACTTCTTGATAACGAAAATCTGAGTACATGATTGGATAGAACAATTCGAGTTGTACTTGGAACTCGCATGGAACGCTCTGGAACACTTTCTGAGCGAATCCGGGCTGGAAATACTTTAATGTTACCATGTTTCCTATAGTAAAAAAATGAGTATTTTGCATTTTTCCGAAACATGTTTTGAGTTATGGGAAATTTGATTTCACCAATGGATAGAGCTCGTCGAGTTGCACTTGGAACTCTTCTGGAACGCTTTAGAACGCTATCTGGGCGAATCCGGACTGGAATTACTCGAATCTGGTGCTTACTTCACTTACGCCCAGGCGGACTAATCCAAGAGTCGGATCCGATAACGAATGCGACAAAATAACATCGGGTTTGATCACCTCGGCGTTCATAGTAGAGTATTGATATTGAAACTCATAATTCTAGACAAATGAAATAGTCTATTATCATGAATTATATTGAAATCGATAGCTCTTTCGTAGAGCTATTTATTGGTAACGGTAAATATCAAAAAAGATTTCACATCAGAGAGGGAGGCCAACGAGGAGGAGAGTTATCATCTATAAATATTTCTTTGTTTTATCACTGATATACAAGTAATGTTCATCGACTGTCGATTCACTTGGCCCTAGACTAACACAATAGGGATGTCTATATAATTGCTCATAGATGTGAACGGGAATTCAATATGTGTGATTGCGTGTAACATAATAACTTGACTATAGTGTTGATCTGGTAACTATAATTGGAACAGTTGTGGAAAAGATCATAAAGATCATCGCGTTATTATGGTTTAAATTAGTCTACCAGTACTGGTTAAAAATGATGATCATTGTTCACATTCACTTATAAAAATTCTAATTTATTGATAAAGCACCTAATTATTGATGCAGCACTGAACAACAATCCTATCAAAATAAATAATTAAACAATGATCATTATTTTTAATCAATAATGATCGATTAATTTAAATCATAGTGATTATATGATTATTATAGCCTTTTCCATATTTATTTGAACTATATTCGAACTATAGCTTCGAATGGTCATTCTGACCGCGTTATCGACAGATGAACAGACAGCCACAGATGAATTTCGTTTTCTAGACCCTATTCTTTCAGTCTAGGAAATAATTACTGAGAGAAGATAAACCAATAAAGCATGCTTAACATTTCGACAATGTTCAGCTTTTAATCAGTTAATCTCTTCAATCAGTTTAATACACACAGGAAATATGCACATGATTAAATTACCTCTAAGAAGACTTTTTTCTCTACTTCTCTTCATAATGTTTCATCTGGAAGAAAATATATAAGCATGTTGTTACTGTACAAGATATTTATTTATTACATGATGGAGACTATTAAAGGACGACCAGTATTTGAACAACAAAGTTACTTATATATAATTAATAAAGAATCAGGTGACAAGGTGATATGGTGTTATTGTAATTATTGTCGTGGTCGATTTTATACAATTAATGGTCAAGTTACACAGTTAGTTGGAAATCATAATCATGAACCAGTTCATTCAGCAAGTGAAGGTATCGAAGCACGTACACAAATGGTTCAGGGAGCCAAAAAAACTGTTAATACAACATATGATATTGTGACTAGTGGTGTATCTAAACTATCTGATCATACCATCACTTCATTACCAGGTTTACAACATCTTAAGAGAACATTTGATGTAGTTCCTGAATTGTATTTCCAACTCTGCACAATCCATGTTACATACTTGAATCATATTTTACCAGCAGTTTATGTATTATTACCTGGTGAGTCCATTAAAGAATGTCTTTTTCAAGCGCTTTTATCATTGTGTTTTTGTATTTTCTTAGGCAAAAAACAAAGCTTATACAAAACTATGTTCAAAAAACTTAAGAATTTAGCACTTGATCTTGATCCATTAAATGTAATGATTGATTTTGAACGTGCTAGTATAAATGTAATTAAAAGTTTATTTCCAACATCAGTTTTAAATGGGTGTTTCTTGCACTTATGTCAAAATATCTATCGTGCTGTGGCAAGATTTGATTTAAAAGCATTATATGGTGCAAATGAAAATTTTTCGAAACAAATTCGGTGTTTACCAGGGTTAGCATTCTTACCAATTGGTGATGTTATTCCTACATTTGAACAGGTTAAATGTCAATTTCCAGCTGAAGGTGAATTTGTGATAACTTATTTTGAAGAACATTATATAGGTGTTAAGAGTCGGTTATCGAGACCAAGAAAATTACCAAAATTTGATATATCATTATAGAATGTTAATACAAACACTTTGCAAGGTCAACATTGTACAAATAATGTTGTGGAAGGTTGAAATAACAGGTTCTCATCCTTAATGAGCTGCAGTCATACAAATCTTTAGAAATTTTTAAAGGGTTTAAAAACGGAACAATCTTATGTCGATGTTCAAATTATTCAAGCACAAGCTGGTGTTAGGCAAGCATGAAAACGTGAAGAGATTCATCGAGAAACACGTATTTTAAATATATTAAATGAAACATCTACAAAAAAACATCGAAAAAGTAATTGCTTTAGCTCAAAATATTTCATTGAAAAGTTCATAATTTACAGTCTTCTTGTTATTTTTTTTGTTGTTGTCTTCTATTTTTGTGTTCAATATATGAATTTAATTTATAAACTGTTCTTGTCGCTTGTAGAAAGTCTGTTTCCTATCATCTAAGAGCAAGTATCGTTGGGAAGCAAATGTCTGGGGTGCACCTTTCGTGATACCATCTCGGGAGTACGAAGAAGCGCGGAAGAGCATTAAAAGCAAAGGCTATATACAAGAAAAGAAATAAAATACAGAATTAAGAAGTTCATCCAGTCAGTATTGTATTCTTCCTTTTACTGAAAGAATGAAAACACTAATAAGAAAGAATACACGTTTCTTTGAGTTAGTGAAAGATGAACACCAAGAAAATTCAACACGGGAAAGTTAAGCACGAAGACAAGAAAATAAGTTTACATATATAGTCTAATGAATAAATATGAAAATATATTTATATTCTATGAGAAACTAATATTATCACGTGATGGCAAACGAGAAATTCCTTCATTAGATAAACGTTAGTATATTAAATTAACATTTATTAATACAAGTTATTATCATAAATGAAGTATCTTTATCGTTGCAACAATTAGTAACGATAATATTTCGTGTTTCTTGATCGTGACGAGCACAATGAATAATTCACTCGTCAAATCCCCGATGTTCAAATGCTGTACCATCGGCTTTACATTCATTTGTGTTGATAAAGTTTAATAATATTATTTATAAAAACATATGTACAAAGATAAGATTACTGGTTATCTGTAGAATATTTGATACACCGACAATATGTTTTTTTTCATTGGCAGATCAATCTCTCATGTATGAAAAACCATTAAGAAGATCTTTGCGTACTTCTTGTTTTCTTCTACTGTTATTAGAAATAGTTGACGTGTTAAGAAATCGTTAGTGTCAGGGAACAAATGTTCCATTATTATATGTAATAGCGTAATGAATTATTTTGACATTATCTATCTAGTCTTATTAATTGTGATAAGTTTACATTCATTAGTACTTATGTTTATTTTTTTTTCACGTCTGATCTGATTAACATACACTGGTATTTGTCTGTTCATTGTCAACATATATAAATTAATTTCTCTTTTCCTGCTGATCTTTCCTCGTACTTATCTTTTCGATTCTCAACTGTATCAAAAAAGAGATCTTTTTAGATGCCATAGAAAATATACTGTCTATATTAAGTATAATTATTATTTAGATAATTATCCAAGCATGAGCTTTATGTTGTCAAACTTTCAAGTTTTTGTCTATGGAATTAATGAAAAGAAAAGAAATTATTAGTGAAGCGAAGTGGAATTTCAAACATGAAAAAAAGTTGATTTTATATCATAATCATTTCTTTTTTTTTGCATTAAAACTCTGTTGGAAGTTTTTTTATTTTGTCAAATTTTTGATGAGAATAAGCCTTGTTGATTAATTCTTACAAAATGGTACCTTTAATAGTAAAATTTTGGTCTTATCTTATTTTTCTTATTCCATCAATAATTTGTTTATTATTTATCCTCTATCATCTTCTCTTCGATCGTACATTACGTCGCGCTCTTCATAATCATATTGTTATTGTACTTCTTTTCATTGTCTTAATTTGTGAAATGACAATTTATCCATGGTTGTTGTATTTCTTGCAATATCAAGGTATATGGGAAAGATCATTAATATTTTGTGAAATTTGGGGATTTATTGATTGGGGATTTTATGTTACCTACACAATACTGTTAGCTTGGAGTACAATTGAAAGACATATTCTTATATTTCATGATAGATGGATATTAACAAAACAAGGTTTTTTTGTTCATTATTTCATTCAAATATTTCTTCTTTTTTATTGTATTATTTTCTATGGTGTTGTGTTCTTTTTTTCACCTTGTCAAAATTTAATCAATCTATCTACTCCCGTGTGTCTCTTTATATGTTTAACATCGGTTTATGGATTTGGGATGTCTGAACTGATAGTTAATAATATCTTACCTGTTTTAATAATTCTTGTGTTTAGTGTTGCTTTACCTGTTCGTGTTATTTGGCAAAAACATCGAATTAATCAACCTATTCAATGGAGAAAATATCGAAAGATGACAGTTCAAATATTATCTATTTCATTTCTTTATCTTGTATTCTATCTTCCATACACAATAGTGAGTATTTGTCGTCTTTGTGGCGCACCCATTAATATATTTTATGAATTTCTTGCCAATGCTACATTTTTGAGCTATTTTCTTTTTCTTCTTTTTCCTTTTGTTTGTGTTTTCTCCTTGTCTGAATTGCGAACTAAGATTACTAAAATTTTCTCGCTACGACAAAATGCGAGACGTATTGCTGATGCACAATTGACTGCAAGAATACCTAGAAATAATCGTGTGACAGTATATTAGATCCTATTATCTTATGTTGATTTTTATCTTGTAACTGTGCAATAAAAAAATGAAATAAAATCATACAATATTAGTCCTCATGCGTTTCAACTGAGAAACGCGTTCAAACACATTTATGGTACGCACATTTCTTCATATAGAAGAGACCAAAATGCGTTTTCGGCATTTTAAATATTAGTCGCAATCACTACGCGTTTATATAGTTTCATTTCATCTCATTTCTGAAAAAGAACAAATGAGTTTAAATGGATTTCTCTCACTGAAGCGGTCAAAAATGTGCCCACATGCTTTTTTTAGATAAAAATAACTTTTAGCAACGCTCGAATAAATTTGACAAAACTTATTAATTCGACATTATCCATGAAAGATTTCTATAGAATTATGCAGCTAATTACTACATAGTTTAGAAAAATAAAACTTTTAGACATGGAATAAAACGAAAAATAATCATTATTCAGGAATACTAGTCAACACTCGATTAATTAATTTAAATTATTGTTTGACAAGATAACGCATAAGAATATTTTAAAATTCATCAAGATAAATTAAACTAAGAAGCACAATTATATAATTATTAGTTTTAGAAATAAAAGTGTTTTCCACTAGTTTATTAAACTGTCTTTATCTTCAACGAAACTAATTTATCCTTGTTGAAAAACTTTAATCTATTTTCATTTGTCTTATTTTCTACAATGAAAAATTCAACATTTTATCATTCGAAAATTATCAAAAATAGCAATTATTAAATAATAAATGTCATAGATGATGTCTCATGCAAGAGATGATGGAATGAGATTTTTTCCAAAACAAATTAAGCGCGTTTAGATGCGTTTGATAAACGCTTGAGGACGCGTGTATGGTGTTTATTGTATGTGTTTACAAGCGCCTTTAATCCCAACAAAATTTTCACATGGGCTATTGAACATTGATCATAAATCTTAAATTCATATCTTATACAATGATATGATATAGGAAGCAAATAATTCTTCTTATTTTTTACATATCAGAAAAGAAAATTATTTGATAATAATATGATTGACTTGTGTCATTTTTAAATAAAACATCACATTTTCATTTTCACATAAACTTTTTTATGAAAATAAATGTTTTATCCTTCAATGTCCTTGAAATTAATTTTCTTTTCTTTACAGACTAAATATTGTAAAATTGATCTTATTTTTATTGAATATTTTCTTCGAAGAAAACAACAGATAAAATGATTAATTATCTTACAATGGAGGGACGTGTACTGTAAGTTAAATTGATTGACCATATTCGGGTCAAATGAACACTCTCACTGAGAAACTAACCAATTCAAAATATTAGCTACTTTTGGCTTGCCTAGACAGAGATCCATGAATATCAAGGTATATGAAATTTAGGTATGAAAATAAATCAGAGTAGGTTTTATCCACTATTATAAGAACAAAACATATTGTTGTTCGGACCAAACTTAGGGTTATCAAGGATACTCTTTCATATGGCCTGAATAACCTTATGTTTTGTCCTTATAATAGTGAATAAAACCTTTCCTGATTCATTTTTATACCTACACTTCATATACCTTGATATTCATGGATCTCTGTCCAGGTACGCCAACAGCAGCTCATATTTTGAATTGGTTAGTTTCTCAGTGAGACTGTTCATTTGGCCTGAATATGGCCAATCAATTTAACTTACACCACATGCTTCTCCATTGTTAGTAGGAGATACACTAAGCTAGTTATGTATCATTACTGATGCATAGATATGAGAATAGAGGAGAATATGAAAACATTCACGCGAAAAGCAACAAGAACTTCACAAACAACAGAATAATAACAACACCAGCTACTAAATTTATCATGTTGGTATCGGATCTTTTACGCAGTTCATGTAATCATCGAGTTTGACTATCATCACGTTCAACTTTTTTTTTTGTTCTGTTACAATTGGATTATTCAAAATATTAGTAACCCTATAACAAGACCTACGATCTGACTGATCAGTAAAAGGTCTCACCACGTCTAGATCATTTTCTAGTCATGTTATCTAGACATTGACGACTGTTCGAAACATATTCAAAAACAAAACATCTTATTTAACAATATGGAATGAAGCAAAATTCGAAATGTGTTCTTCTTCCAGTTCAATCAACTAAATCTATTATAAACTCACAGAAATAAATAAAAATAACTTTTTAATGAAATTATTGTTTTCTTTCTTCTTACATACATTTAGGGCAATCAAAAACTAGTATCAGTGACACTTTAACAGAGATGCCCATCGCGCCTGAAAATCTGTCACAATGGTATCGAAAAGATCTGTTGATTTTCAAGAATATGAGTGGCTTAAACTGGTACTACTGCTGCTAATCGATCAGATTTGTTAAATCATATCGTATAGCACACATAAATGCCAAGTTTATTTAAAAATTCAGAAATTTTTTAAATTTATTTCTATAAAACCTGACACCACTACCACGGCAGTAACGCCGCGATGAACATCTTTACATTTTAATATTGTATATTAAGCTCTAGAAAACTTTATTTCTCAATAATCTTCAAAAGAAAATCATGTGAAGATTTTTCTATACTTGAAAATCAACCATTAACTAATCTGATAATAAAGAAAACTTTTGATAAAATCTATTTTTCTCTAATATTTTTTTTGGCTATGCTAATGCTCATTTAGTGAATATTTTTTATTTGAATAACTTTATTAAGAACTTATCTCTTTTTATAAAGTTTTCAATTGACCATTTTAATCTAAAGATTTGTTCTGGTAAATTATTGACGATGATCATAGATAAATCTTCTCACTCTTTTTTAAGTATTGATTATATTTATTTCGATCTAAAATAATTATCTTATTAGTAGGTAATTCAAACACCCGGAACAAGTTCCCATCGACTATTTCCATTTGTAAAATAACCACCTTGTTTATTTGAAGTACCACGTGTGTTACATTCATCCATAAGTCTACGAGTAATTTCAAAACAATGTTGATAGACAAGATTCCATCCCCATGGTGATGTATTTTCTCCTTGAATCTTCAATCGACTATTACCAACTTGATGCCAAAGAATAGCTACTTCTCCAGGTGCAAAGTATTTATTATTCCAGTTAGCACAAGCACTATTTGCTCCTCTGACCATATCAGCACGATCATAACCTTTGCCATAATTGTAACAAACAACTTTTCCATCAATACATTCAACCAATGGAAGAACAGAGATAATAATAACCGATAGGAATATAATGGTCACTTCATTCATTTTATTTCTGATCGATAACGAATTATGATAACTATCAAATAGATGCACGATTTTAAAATAATAATCGTCAGATAACGATGTGAAATAAATGCATATGATGTTTTATGTACTCATTCATAGATAGATTTAGACGAACACAAACCTTCTCAAATATAGATACGTAAGATTGGAATATAGTCATACATACTATGCATTTATTATTTTTTTAAAGGCAAAAAAAAAAAAAAATTATTATATTCGATTTCAAGATTACAGTCTTGCACAATAATATGAAAAATCATTCGAATAAATAAAAATTTGATATATTAATATTAATTAAATCAATAATCTCTCACAAGATCAACCAAGATTAATCTTTCTTCCGATATGATAACAACAGGAATGATCATTTGTTTTTTTGTAACACATAAGAAGAGAATGGATAAGCTAGTCATTTTCTTGTTATATTAAAGTTAATTGTAATCATTTCACGATGGATTTAGCTCCATTTAAAACGCGTCGTCAGATGCTTGAAATTATCTTTGAAAGTCATCCGAGAAAATAGACTTTTATTAATCTTTTAATCGTTCGATAAGTTTACCTAAACGATTGTTAGTATCCAAACAATCCATTTCTTCAAAATGAGCTCGAGCAAGTTCTTTTAAATGATCTAATGTTTCATTTTTGACATCATCAAGTAGAATAACATTTTCTAACCAAATTTGCCATCGATGATAATTATCATTTTCTAATAGATTACTCAATTGATAAACAATATTATTTTGTGGAACATCAACAACTACTCTTTGAACAGAATCATAATTATACATCCAAAATAGAAGATTTCGTTTAGAGTTTGGATGTAATGGATCTGGTACATAATCCCCTGTTCCAAGAGATAACATAAAAATTTGTTCATTTTTTATTTTTCTACTACGTGTATCTGAATAAGCAAACATAGCTGGATTATTTGCTTGAACTCCTCCATCAAGATAAGTACAACCATTTAATACATAAGGTGGAAAATAGGTCGGTGCAGCTGTTGTACACATAAGAACATCAACAATTTTATGATTTTTACTTGGATTAATCAGAGCATCAGTTCGTCGAAATAATTCTGTTGTTGAACTACCAGAATGAGTTGCTGTTATAAGAAGATCATTAAGTGCATCTGATAATTTACTTTCTTCAAAATAATCTTGGAATAAACTTTTTCGACCTTGTTCGGTATATGTCGATGTAAGTTTTACTAATGCCATAAGACCTGTTGAAGGAGAAAAAACTCTTCTTGCATGTGTTGTATACAAATCAACAAGATCTACTGCTTTATATCGAGGTTGTCTAATATTATATTTATCACGTAAAGAAAGACCAGCAGCTATTATTCCACCAGTAGATGTTCCAGCTATCATATGAAACATGGATGAAATACTTCGTTGTGTACGTCGTTCTAATTCACTAAGCCACATAGCTGGTATAAGTCCTCGTATACCACCTCCATCTACTGAAAGAATATTATAATGATGATCAGTATTAGGTTCACTATGCATTAAATTTGTTTTTTTGTAAACTTTAATCTTTTGTGCAACTGTTTCTTGCTGTAATTTTATTATCAAATCCAATTCCTTTTGTGCTTCGATAAAATTCGTTTGTAATTTGAGTGCTTGTTCAATTGCATTCTTGGCTTCATCATATTTTTCTAATTTACGTTGAATCATACCTAATAGAAACCATTGTTCTGGTGAATTACGAATAAATTCATAACGCTCTGCCTTTTCAATTAAAAATTGTTTTGCTGGTGTAAATTTACTTAACATAATCAAACATTTAACATAGCCTAGAGTTGCTGCTAAATGTTTATGATTCAGTTTTAATGCTTGATCGTAATTGATTTTTGCTTCATTCCATTTTTGTAATGCTTCCATATGATGAATTCTATCAATTTTTTCAGCTTGTTGACAATGATATGATGCTATTTTAACTAATAATTCAACTCTTGTTTTTTGATCAGGATTATTATCTAATTGATTATGAAGATAGTTTAAAGCAGAATCACTGATTACAAAAATACATTTGATTAATCTAATAGATTTATAAATATTCATTTCATTGGTTAGAACATAGACAGAAGTTTTTGCTAAGTTATTAGAAAAATCTAATTTTTCTCCAGTAGGAACAAATACACGTTTATGAACATGATGAGGTTTAATAATACATGGAAGGAAAATAAGATTGTACATAGCAGATAAGAATGGTAAATATTGAAATGTTAACGAATATTTTCGTTTTAAAAAATCAGCTTTCCACACTTTGATATCATTAATATTTTCTTTTCTCATTAATTTTCCTATTTGACTTTTGATTGGTTCAATATTATTAAAGTAATGATTGAGTACATTTTTGACAAATTTAGCCTTATCTAATCTTAAAACTCCACTTAGAACTTGATCCAACAATAAAAATTCATCATCTTCATCATTTTTATAAAATAATACTGGTTGACAGTGTGAAGTTGTCTGATTGTCCATTAAAATTTTATCGATATTTTCAACTAAAATTTCATTTTCGAAATGAGAAAAGTTTATTTTCAGAAAAAAAGAATAGTTTACTTTCTTGAGTTGATTCATCGTCAGTAAAACTCGAAATAACGCGTACATTTGTTTGATTACCGATATTTCTGTCGTTCATGATCACAATTGGATAAAAAATCTAGCGAAAAACAAAGAAAAGTAAGTTAGTTCAGTAAACATATTTCCATATATGACATCATATAATATTCAAGGACGAGGGAAAACAAAAAAAAATAAGAAGTAAATAGTTTTGTGATAAAATTGAAATGAATGTAAAAGATTAACTACACATATGAAAAGCACATGCTCTTATTTCTATTTTACTATTGTGATTGCGCTTTTATAAAACATTTCTTTTCATCAAGCGAACAGGTAAGCAAACAAAGATATGAATGAGGCAGTCATCAACATATTTTTCTTCTCATACAAGTGAGAAACATTACCTGTAATTTATGCGTAAATAGAGGAAGAAGAAGATATAATAACCAGTTTTGCATCATTAATGACACATGTAGGTGAATTAGTTATTGGATTTGAGTAATTTCATCACCAATTTGCTTTGAAAGCGTTCCTATTGGCGAGATGTCGCTGTTATACACACTCATCTATTTCGATAACATCTTTACCTCATCCAGATTTTCTCTTTCTTCTCGACTAATTCAATGTTTGTGATAGACGAACCAAGGGGAAAAAAGCGGATTCTTGAATTGCGGGATCGTACGTATCGTTGATACAAATGTTCCACTGACTGTGCCCTTAAGCCACCAAGTCCTGTTATATAGGGTACCTATTGGTCCTCAAGGCCTATATTATGGGGATCCCCAAAGATTCTTAAGTCCTACTATATAAGGTCACTCATAGGCCCTCAAAGGTTGATATATGAGGCTATCCATAGGTTCCTTATGGCTATTATGCAAGGTACCTTTACGTTCTCAAATCCCAATAAATAGCGATATCCATAGATTTCCAATGGCTACCCTCCAGGGGCATCCATAGATCCTCTGAGGCTACTATATGGGGTCTACATAGGTTCTTAAGAAAGGGTCTATGACTGGATCGAGCATCCTATTTCTATAAGAGGCGATTCAAAATGTTTAACCATATGATTTTTTTATGCATTCAAAAGAGCATCATTTGAAACTCCTCTAATCCAAAGGATAGGGACACATAAGACCGCAAATCGGCTCACTAAGAATTTTCACGTAAAAGCTACTCAGACCTGGGTAAAATAGTTGTGCTGAACCGTTTTTTGATGTTTTTAAATGAAACAAATGACTTGTATTTATTCGCTGAAATGGACT
This sequence comes from Macrotrachela quadricornifera, assembly GCA_022393335.1. Taxonomy (NCBI): domain Eukaryota; kingdom Metazoa; phylum Rotifera; class Eurotatoria; order Philodinida; family Philodinidae; genus Macrotrachela; species Macrotrachela quadricornifera. Next base: position 416,916 of record JAJEKB010019994.1, read on the forward strand.
CGTTAGACTAAGTTAATTTATGTTGTTTAACATTACAAAGACATTGTTGGAAAGAGCACAGAAAACTGTACAGGTATGTACACGAACTATGGAAACATCACATTTCTCTGCGAATGTTTGTGCGACAAACAATACATACATATGGATGACTATGTATTTGTTACTAATATTGTGAATGATTTTTCCCTCTTATTTTCCATTTAAAACACTTTCATTTATATACCCAAGGGGGAAAAAGCGGATCCTTGGATCCTCATGGATCCTGATGGATCCTTGGATCCTCGTGGATCCTCGTGGATCCTCATGGATCCATGGATCCTAATGGATCCTCGTGGATCCTTGGATCCTGCTGGATCCTACGATAAAATTAATATAGTTTAATGATACTACGTCAAGGGAGAGAAAGCTGAATCTATATCGTTGGATCCACTCGAGCCTTACAAAAATATTGATATGTTTCAATGATACTACTTAGTGTTATTAAAATATATTCCTTTTATCGTAGGATCCAGTAGGATCCAAGGATCCGAAAGGATCCGTCAGGATCCAAGGATCCATGAGGATCCCAGGATCCAGGATCCGCTTTTTCCCCCTTGTATATACCGATTGATAGACCTTTTTAAGCTCTACAAAATGATACTATTATGTCCAAATGAATTTTGGGGAAACACACTGACTATAGATACTCAATGGCTACGGGCATTTAAAACCATCGATTTTTGTCCGAAATTCGATCGATATCAATTAAAATAACGTGACTGGAAGTCTATTTTCCTCGAAAAAGTTTGCCCTGGTCCCCCACGGGGATTTGTCAAAAAGTGGACTCCATTAAAGCACCGTGTTTCTCATTTAATCATTTGTTTTTTTGAGTTTTAAGTAAGTTTTGTAAGTGAATAGCTCGTTTCTCATAGTCAATTTGACGTTTCTGATGAATTTATTGTTTGACAAATCCTTGTGGGGGACCAGGACAAAGTTTTTCGAGGAAAATAAACTTTCAGTCAGGTTATTTTAATCGATACCGACCAAATTTGGAACAAAAATCGATGATTTTGGATGACCGCAGTCATTGAGTATCTATGGTCAGTATGTTTCCTCAAAATTCTTTTGGACAAAATAGTATCATTTTGTAGAGCTTAAAAAGGTCTATCGATCAGTATATAAATGAAAGTGTTTTAAATGGAACATAAGAGGGAAAAATCATTCACAATATTAGTAACAAATACATAGTCATCCATATGTATATATTGTTTGTCGGACAAACATTCGCAGAGAAATATGATATTTCCATGGTTCGTGTACATACTTGTGCAGTTTTCTGTGCTCTTTCTAACAATGTCTTTGCAATGTCAAATAATATAAATTAACTTAGTCTAATGAGTCCATTTCAGCGAATAAATACAAGTCATTTGTTTCATTTAAAAACATCAAAAAACGGTTCAGCACAGCTTTTTACTCAGGTCTGGGTAGTTTTTACCTAAAAATTCTTAGTGGGTCGATTTGTGGTCTTATACGCCTACGGCCGTTTTGGTTCCGGTGAAACCGAGACCATTTTGCCCATCTCTAATCAGTATAAACGACTTTTCTGGACAAAAAATAATAAGAAAAAAAAGCGATGCGTAACTTTTTTGACTGATGGTCTGATGAGTCAAATGAGATAAAAGATTGGTCTTTACAATTTCTGTAGAAAAACTAAAGTCGGTTTTTTTTTAAGTGCCAGCCACCATTTTTGGAATAACTCTTCATTATTGATAGCTATCGAGTTCGAGTTTCAGCCATTTGTGAGAACGGCGCGGTGGGCATCTATCTATTTCAGACTCATTTGGGTCAAAGAAGTTTTTTCTGGTAGATACTCAATTAATACTTTTTTTTGTTACCAATTTTCATTAGTTTTCACAGATACTTGTCTTTAAATTATGCCAAAATGTAGCCTAGTTGGTATTCTATCGATGATAAAATTTTCAGCTTTTTCTGTTATTACCTCGAGTACAATTGGTCGTTGGAATCCTAAGTTTTTCACGCAAAATCGATACCTTCCAAGCTACATTTTGAGCTTAAGTCTCAATGAATACTAATGAAAATTGGTAACAAAAAAACTTCTATGATCTAAATGAATTTTATATAGATAGATGCCACCCTCGTCGTTCTATCGAATGGCTAAAATCCGAGGTCAATAGCTATCAATAGTAAAGAGTTATTCAAAAACTGACGGCTAGCATTTTAAAAAAAATCGACCTATACGTAGTGTACTCGATGTAATTCAAAGTGCCACCATCGGTAAAGTCTCGAGTCTAAAGTGATTCTCAAAACTCTTCTATACTCAGTTTTTGATGCTAAATCTAAAACGATTATTTTGAGAGAAATGACATCCTTTCAGTATTTAGAAGTTTTTATCCGTAAGACAACATATATGCTGAAGATAAAAAGTAGTTTTTCGTGGTCAACAGCGCACGTTCTATCGATTTATCAAAAAAAGACTATTCCTTGAAATTTGAATTTCCTGCATATTACAATATGTGCCAAAACAAAAGCAAGCTCTGTTTATTAGATAAATGATATTATCTCATGAGAAAGGAATTAGTCGAAATAAAATATTTTTCACAATACAAAAAGCACAACAATCATTGGTTCATATAGTTATATATAATAATCAGTACAGTTCTGCATTACATGGTTTCATAGAACGATCTGTTTCACCAGTGACTAATACAACGTCATTTGATAAAATGGTTGCTTGATGTCCATTTCTATCACAATGCATATCATCAATAACAGACCACGTTTCAGTTAATGGATCGTATAATTCAACACTTTTAAAATATTCGTTTCTATGATATGCTCCACCAGTTACTAAAACTTTTCCATCACTCATCAATGATGCTGTATGAAGTGCTCTTCTCATATTTAAATAACCTGTTATTGTCCAATTACCAGTTTGAGGATCATATAACTCAGCACTACGATCACCATCAGTATAACCACCCGCAGCTAATACTTTACCATTTTTCAATACAGTTGCTGTATGAGAATAACGTGTGAAATGCATTGTGCCAGTTATTGTCCATAATCCTGTATATGGATCATATATTTCAGATATTTTTCCATCAGTATTAACTGTTCCATCATCATTCAGACCAGTTCCACCAGATCTTAACACTCGTCCATCTAGTAATACCGATGTACGATGGGCACTTCGGATATATGTCATATTGCCCGTCAGTGTCCATATTCCATTGGATGGATCATATAATTCAGTACTATAAACAATATATATGTCAAAAATAAACGAGGACAGTGACAAGTAATGAAATTGGTCCCTTATCTAAATTCATTTCTTTTTTCTTCTCTAATCATCAATTCTGCTCTCACAAATTGATGATTGGAGAAGAAAAACGAAATGAATTAAGATGAGGGATTGATTTCATTACTTCTCGTTTCCCCTTCCTTGACTCAAATATTAGTATTCTTTCGATATCAGAGATGTCCATCACAGTGCGGTAGAGATTTTCTGACGATCGTCACGGCTTGACAGCGACAGATTCTCAATCACGATGGATATCTCTGTTCGATATAGGATTTAGACGAACAGTTCGAGGGATTGTGATAAACTAAAATGTGATCGATGAAATGATTTGTAAGATATAATGATAATAAGTATAGACTTGCATTAGAAACCTGGGTGAAAGGTTGATGATATTTTAACATTATAAACGATATCTATTGATCGGTTTAACTCGACAAAAAAAGGTCTCTTTTTTTCGAATTATAGTAAAATTTCTGTTTATTTACCTGGTTTGAAGCCTAATAGTGACTAATATTTGTCCATTGTAAAGCATAGATGCTGTGTGTTCATATCCTTTATTATTCATACTATCTGTTATTGTCCATGTTTGAGTGTCTGGATCATATAATTCGGAACTATTGAGATAATTCTCTCCGTTATATCCTCCAATAATTAATACTTTACCATTTTTTAATAAAGATGCTGTATGACTACGTCGTTTTTCGTTCATTGAACTAGTATGTGTCCAAGTTTGTGTTATTGGATCATATAATTGTGCACTATTAAGCACAGTAATGACTCTATATCCACCCGTAACTAAAACTTTTCCATTTTTCAAAAGAGTTGCTGTGTGAGCTCTTCCAATAGCAGTCATATCATCAATACGTTTCCATTCTTATTAGAATATAATTACATATAAGAGATTTTATAGAAAAATATTTTTAACTTACTTTTTATTGATGATAATTCACTAGTTATCGGCATTGTTGTTGTTGTTGTTGTTATTTGTTTTGTAATCGATGTTGTTATAGATGTTATTTCGGTTGTTGTCATAAATGTAACTGATGTTGTCGAACTTTTTTTCTGTGTTAGAATGATACTTGTAGGAATAGCAACTATTGAAATTATTATGAGAACACAAGCACTTATCCATAACCATCGTTTTTTGCTTAAAATTTCTTTTCTAAAAGAATTTTTTCTAATTTAATTATCATAAATATCTAATCAATATAAATAACATACAATCTCGTCGATGAAACATTATCCAGTTGATTTGTAGGTATCATTATAATCAACGATTAATTAAATGGAACTTTTTAAGTACATGTCCTACTTTGTTTTATTTATAAGGAAATGAATAAAATTGACATTTGTTGCTTTTTTTTTCAAAGGAAAAAAAAACATGCTACCCACGAGTTTCATTTGAATACATACCATATGTTAGAGAATTATTTTATTGACGTTAACAAAATGTGAAATCTTCTAGGCGATATTTGACTTTATTCCGGTGATAAAGAAAAATAAAGATTTAAATCATGAATAACTAATAGTTTATCTTAAATTTAACTAAATAAATACATTTAACAAAAAAAGAGATAAATATAAAATATTTTTTTAATAAAAAAACTTAATCATTTAGTTGATTATCATTCCTATCTCTACCTTAACAATCAAAATGAATCCTATCGGGATTATCATCTGACCATTAATTCATTATTCAATGATTATTATAATTATGTATATACGTAGAGTATTCGTTGTCTATAAAGACCCGCGGGTTCGAGCCTTGAATAGATTCGATCTTTTTTTTACCAATATCTGTCATCTTCTGTGTATAGAAACAGATGAAGGTATAGAATTGTTGGATCTGTTATTGGTCGCTCTAAAAGAACAGTCAATGCACAATAATTTTTTGTTAACTTTATCAAATACTTGAGGGTAAATCAGAAAGAATGATGGTCTCCGTATTTCATCAATATCTCGCTCAATTTTCATTCGTCAGGCTTGACTGGTCAACACTACGATGCTTTCAAGTCGATATTTTGGGTTGCTCTTTGATCAGATTTTTAGAAAACTGGATACGCGATTTTCTAGATGATGACAAGTTTTATCAGACAAGAAAATCATTTTTATGAGACACTGTCAATGTATCAGAACAAAACCTTTCCTTCGTTCATCTAATATTTATTTTTGAAGATCGTCAATTTTGATTTACTTACGTCTAATTTAAAATCAAAACCTATTTCGAATGCCTACCAAACTGAAGGAAACGTGTGTTCTCTATCATTTGAATAGAACCCTAACTATCACTAAAATCTTTTTTGCTGTACCTGATATTTATTCGACTAATGATAAGTATTTCCAACTTGTTTTTCGCGAAGGCTAGCCATTTTTCTCTGAGCTCTGTTAGAAAGAGTGCACCTATATATAAAGGAACACATCCATTAGAATAATTTCACATCTACTTTGTCAGCAAAAGAGAACTAATTAATTGCATAAAAAAAGTGCATTTGAAAAATGGTCTCCGTTTGGAGCATCATAGTGTTGACTAGATATGATTTCTCAGATATTCATCAGAAGAATTTCTTTTCCTACAGTTTTCTAAAGAATTGAATGGAACATCTTTTAAAAGAAATGTTCAAGCCTGAGCAATGAAAATCGAGCGAGATATTCAAGAAATACGGGGACCATCATTCGTTTATGGCCTATCGAATAGATCCATATATCATTACAAATTGACTCTCAAGTCAACATTTAGAAATAGACCCGGTTCCGACAAAAGGTAGATTTTCAGAGCCGAATCCGTCCAAACCGCAGGTTTCTAGTTGTCTATCAACAATCGGATATTTTGGATGAGAGCAGAGATGTCCATCGTGGTTGAGAATCTACCGCTGCCGCGCCGCAATGGTTTCTGAAAAAATTTGCCGCGAACAGTGGTAGCATCGCTATGCACATCTCTGGATGAGAATGAATTTATCAGTTCGATTATCGTTTAGGATTTTTCCTCCGAGAATTTTGAGTATATTAAACAATAACAGTGTCAGAAGAATATCTCCAGAATATAAAAATTTATTTTTAGCATAAAAACTTAGTTGAACAAATTTTTCTCTTTTTTTTCCATTCCATTACACAATCGATTTCATTTTTATCTGTCATATTATTTTTGTCCATAGTAATAGTCATAGGATATAGATGTCAGAGATGTCCACCGCGGCTGAAAATCTGCCGCTGCCGCGCCGCCGTGGTCCAAAATCGAAGGCTGCCGCGCCGCCGGGGTCCAAAATCGAAGGCTGCCGCGCTGCTATGGTATAAAATCGAAGGCTGCCGCGCCGCTGTGGTATAAAATCGTAAGCTGTCACGCCGCGGTATTATATAAAATACATGTTGCCACGGTGCTTCTGCACATCGACATACTAAAAACGTTGCCGCTGTCACTACATGAAGAAAAAATGCCACTTTTTGGAGTTTAATTTCAGGTCTGAGGCTGGATATTTTTTAGAATTACAGATCAAATTTCTGCAAAAAAATCGAGCCGCGTCGCTGCCGCGGTGGCTAAAAACATGAAAAGCCTCTGCCGCGCCACTGCCGCGGCGCGATGGACATCTCTGATAGATGTTGACTTTGTTCAATAGCATGACTTCATTCGTTTTTTCCTGAGAAAACGGCTAGATCCTGAAAGAATCGTGTAGCCAGTTTTTTTCAGGATCCTTTTAGGAATTATATCAAGAATTCACTAAGCTTTTTAGCTGAACATCATTATTTTACAATCAAGATTTGGCTAGGAAGTCCAAGAATCTTGAAAGAAGCGTGTATCCACGGTTTACTAGTAACTTACCCAAGGGAGAAAAAGCGAATCCCAGGATCTTGATGGATCCAATAAACTCCAGTGGAATCCTGAGAACCCTGGATCCGCTTCTCTCCTTGATCTTGTCAGAATTTATATCAAGAGTGAAACAAGATTCTTAGCTGATTACTATTAGTTTATAATTAAGATCTGACCAAGAAACTTAAAAATCCTGAAAAAAGCGTGTAACCACGATTTAGCCAGAACCTGTCGGGATGCATATCAGAAAAAATAACGATAGTGGTAAGATTATCAGAGGCTACATACTAGGATTGTTCCAGGAAACAGTTGCATCTTGAAAGTAGAAAGAAATGTATTGCCACACTTTTTCAGGATCTTGTCAAGATTTACACTAGGTGTATTGAAAGAATCTGTCGGGATGACGTGAAGATCTTTGACTGATCCTTTCAGGATTTTCAAGTACTATGTAAAAAAATCTGTTCAGAATTCTTTATATCTCATACACCAGTCTTCCTAACATTTTTGCTGGTTTTGTTCAGGAGTCTACAATAATCCAATATATAGCATTCAATTAGACTAGTACAAGATTCGAACTTACCGGAATCATTAAATTATTGTGTCAGGATCATTGCAAGATTATCTAAACAGAACAAACAAATGTGAACACATGAAGATTTAAACTCTAGACCTTCAGTTCATGAACAGAACAGTTAACCCAAGTGAATTGTATTCTCGTTTTAAACTTGAATAATACATGATATTATGTTTTATTTTGTACTAGCGAAGATACCCGTTGTAAAGAGAATATGGTTGAAGTTTTGCATCTTCAGTCCGACTTTTTCTGCTATACGTAACACGTATTTTACAGGACTGTTTCCCCTGTGGGTGAACCATCTGCAACAGAAATTTTCGCGTCACATCTGAAACCTCTTGGACCGGACTTTTACCGGCGTGCGTCAGGCATCTTTAACAGGATTGTTCCTGCTATGCGTTAGGAGTTTGCCATTGGACTCTTCTCGCCGTACGTGATACTTCTTTCACAGGACTTTTTTCACTGTACCTGGAACCTCTGCTACAGAGCTTTTCCCGCCATGCATGGGGTATCTTTCGCAGAACTTTTCCCGCCGTGCGTGGAGTATCTTTCACAAAGCTTTTCCCGCCGTGCTTCAGGAATTTTTCAGAGCTTATCCTGCTGTGCGTGGGATATTTTTCCGAGCTTTTCCCGCCGTGCATGGGGTATCTTTCACAGAGCTTTTCCCGCTGTGCTTGGGGCATCTTTCACAGAGCTTTTCCCACCGTGCATGGATATCTTTTGCAGAACATTTCCCACCATATGTGGAGTGTCTTTCACACAGCTTTTCCCACCGTGCGTGGAGCATCTTTCACAAAGCTTTTCTCGCCTTGCTTGAGGTATCTTTCACAGACCATTTCTCACCGTGCATCAGGCATCTTCAACAGTACTCTTCTCATCGGGCTCAAGCTGACATCCTCACTCGCATCCACTCTGGACACGATCACTCTCAAATTTACATTGAACCACTGGACTCAGAAAACCACCGCGGAAAGTTTGGGAGTGTTAGTTAAGACAATACTATCTGGGTGAGATTCCACCCACACCTCACACCCTCGATAGGTGACCCCGCTATGACCTTCCTCGGGGCCTGGGTATGCACCATGGAAAGTTTGGTGACGCTAGCTGGTACAGGGACCGAATGCATAACGAACAAACAAACATTCTTCTTTATATATATATAGATTGTCTTATATTTTCTTGAATATTTTCTAATCAATTTAAATTTTTTTTTTATGTCTAATTTTTATTTAATTGTGCTCATAAGCAAACGAATGGTTTGTAAGAATCACACAATTATCACGAAAAGGAATAGAAAAACATCGAAAATGAAGAGAAGTAACAGAATAAAATTTCTTAAGCCTTAGAAAACTTTATTCTCAATCCTGAAAGGATGAGTATAGAAATCGGAAATTGCTGGTCCGGTTGTCCGCGCTCTGATTGGTCGGATTTTCCGATCAATCAAAATGCATCTATTTTGAGAAATAATGATATTTCATAAAATTTGACCAAAGGTTTTCGGGGTCGGGGAATCCAATGGTAGCATCAGTTTCTCAATACTTCCAACTCAATTTTCTCGGTCTAGAGTAAGTCCACCGAAGAAACCCTTGAAATCGTAGAAGGGTTGACCGAAGGGTAACCGGGGTCGGAGAATCCAATGGTAGCATCAGTTCCTCAATACTTCCAACTCAATTTTCTCGGTCTAGAGTAAGTCCACTGAAGAAACCCTTGAAATCGTAGAAGGGTTGACTGAAGGGTAACCGGGGTTGGGGAATCCAATGGCACTATCAGTTTTTCAAAATATTGTAATCGATTTTTCTAGTTAAGTACAGAGTATTTCGAGAAACTAATGATATTCTCAATCCGGAAAGGATGAGTATATGGAAAACGGAAATTGACCGTTTGTTTGCCGGTGCTTTCATTGATCAAAAAATGGTCCAATCATATTTGAGGAAGACTTTTCTTTTTTATTAGTCGGATGAAACATGGTTATTGTCGGGCTAGTTTAGGAGTTATCGTGGGTGCTCTTTTATTTGAGACCCATGATCCTTATCTTTTGTCCCAGTATTGGTGAAAACGGTTGCTTGTATGTGCTTGTTGAGAAAATGGGCTACTGGCATTTAAGAACGCCTGAAAATGAAATAGTTAAATTTCGGATACGTGGAAAGAGAGCCCCTGAGATTTCAGCAATGATGTGAAAACGAGTCAATTGGGCTTCAAGCTTTCTATAAATGGGCCAGTTCTGGTTGGGGTAGACACCTAAATCAGGCAATTAGATTTCAAGATCTGCAAAAAAGGATGAAACAGATGGTGTGAGACCACAATATGAGCTATATGGATTTTCGGATCTCTAAAGGATTTCTTTAGTGGCGGAGCCAGGAATTTTTTTTGGAGGGGGCTGAGCCCCGGAAAATTTTTTCTGAGGGGGGCTGAGCCCCGTTTTCAAGCTGAAAATCAGTGTATTTCACTATTTTAATGCTAGATCATCTCAATCCTGGGGGGGGCTCAAAGGTTTCTGGGGGGGGGCTAAGCCTCCCCCAGCCCCCCCTGGATCCGCCACTATCTGAAACCCAAAATTACCACGTCAGAAATCGCTTTTAGTTTCATAGGCTATAACAGCCATATTGAGGATATGGATTCACTTTTCTTGATATATATTTCAACACTGATCGATATTCATGTTTTATAAGAAGTTCATCTAGGGAAATGGATTTCGATATTGGATTTTTTGTCAAAAAACAATGAAATCACTAAAAAACAACTGAATTCTGTGTAGGGATGTATCAGTTCCAATTCCAATTCTAGAGTTCGAATTGGTTGGGCTTGGAATTGGAACAGGCACTGACCCGGAATTGATCTGAACTCGACTTCAAATGAGTACAACTTCTACAGAATTGGCACAGAATTTACTCGAAATGGCTAGAACTTCTGTGAAACTGTACACCATTCGCTAAATTTCATTCCAACTAATATTGAATCAGTAAGAATTGTTATGAGTAATATGGAATTGATGTGATTTAGTTAAAATTAGTGAAATTTTTTTTAGAATTGATTCAAAACTGATTCGAACTCAAATAAAATCCGACTTAAACATATGAAATCTTAACAGGGGTGGGATTTTACCTTTACTTTCCTAGTAACTACCTATTTACGTAGTTATTTGTAACTAATTAACTACTGTATTTATATAGTGATTGTTGAAATGTAACTATCATGGGGTACCCCTTGTGTCCTCAACTGCTTTACTATAGGGGTGGCACCATATAATCAGTTTACTAGTAACTAAGTGACTATCAAAAAATAGTGATCGCTGCGTTTTGCTTTTATATTAGGCGAAAAATGAGTCAATCAGGTGGCAGCATATTGTGACTCGCTTATTTCATGGATGATCGTGGAGGATTCTATGCAGGTATTTGTAGAGCACTTTTGATAACCTCCAAATGGCCTGAACAACTCTATGATGCTTATTTATCTTGATGGAGAAAAACCGCCTCGAAATCGGATTTGCTGTTACAAAAGAGTTTTAGCCAATCAGATTTCGAAGTAGTTTTTCTCCATCAAGATAAGTAAGCATCATAGAGTTGTTCATGCAATCTCGAGAGTTATCAAAGGTATTCTACAAATACCCTCATAGAATCTTCCACGGTTATACATGAAATAAGTGAGTTACAATTTGCTGCTCTCTGATTGGCCTGTTTTTCGCCTAATAGAAAAGTGTACGCCGTGACCAGTATTTTTTGATAGATACTTAATTACTAGTAAACTAAATATATGATGCCAATCCTAAGCTGAGGACCTAAGCGTACCCCTATACTATAGTAGATAAGGACCCAAGGAAGCCCCTATAGTATAGCGGTTGAGAACACAAGGGGTACCCCATGATAGTTACCTTTCAACAATCACTATATAAATACAGTAGTTACTTAGTTACTAGTAAAGCAAAGATAAAACCCACCCCTGTTAAGATTTCATATGTTTACGTCGGATTTTATTTGAGTTCGAATCGGTTTTGAATCAATTCTAGAAAAATTTTCACTAATTCCACCTAAATTAAATCAATTCCATATCACTTATAACGATTCTTACTAATTCAGTATTAGTTGTAATGAATGTTAGCGAATGGTATACAATTTCATAGAAGTTCTAGGCATTTCGAGTAAATTCTGTACCAATTCTGTAGAAGTTGTACTCATTTGAAGTCGAGTTCAGATCAATCTCGAATCAGTTCCAGTTCTAATTCCAGTCAATTTCAATTCCACACCCTACAAATTCCAATTCTAGAATTGGAATTGGAATTGATGCATTCCTATTTTCATATTCTATAATAAAAGTCACTGTTATTGATTTGTTAAATCTTGCTTGTGACGTTGGAGTTTTTTATATTTTTCGATAAAAATTCTCACATTACTCTTCTCACACACTTTTCTGACTAAACGAAGTTTTGTGTTTTAGGCTTCCGAAGGAATCCATTGACAAGACTAAACTAAAGTATTTTCCGGCATCGTTGTTTATTGTGCTGCTCGCTATTGTATTTGCCTTGACGGGCGTGGCAATTGGCATCTATGCAATTGTTGATACCTTCACTAGACAAACAACAACTAGCAATACTGGTATTAGAGGATTTATTTCAGGCCTTGAGTGTATTGAGTATTGATGCAGCTCATTTTTTTT
>JAJEKB010019997.1:0-16623 GCA_022393335.1 Macrotrachela quadricornifera
TTTTTTTTGCTAATGAACGAGCTGGATAACCGGGTATACCTAAAAATGAATTTAATTTCATTAAAAAAAGTACGACATTTTTATCTCATACCTGTTATTTGATTAAGTAAATATAAAGCTTGAAAATGTTTCCAAGCTGTTTGTTTAACATTTGTATCATTTGTAACAGCATAACGAAAAATTTGACTAGCTAAATACATTGAAGACCAAAGACCATCATTATCATTTGGACCTTTTATACAAGTATTAATATCACCCCATTTTGACATTGTACAATCAGAAACAAAACCATATTTAACATGTCGATCTGTATTATCAATAAATTTTTGAAAATAATCAGCTTTTTTTGCTAATGTCCACATTTGAAAACGAATTATAGATAAACCTTGATTTGTTATTGCTACAGCAGTACTACCTAAATTAATTGACGCATTTTTAATACGACTAAGTATAGTTAATGATGATATATTAACTTGAGATAAACGATTAGGCATATATCGTGGACTATTAAATACACGCCAAGCATTTTCTTTACTACTATTTGTATTAAAACGCATTAAACCATATATTGAACCTAACCATATACAATTATCAGATGGATTTGAATGAGTTATACTTAATGTTGTTATATTAGCAAATGGTAAATGACCAATATCTGATCCAGGATTTGATATATGTCCTGCTAATCTTGAAAAATACCAATGAATACGTCCTGTTGACATTATTATTGGTGAAAGTAATGTTATACCAGTAATTTGTCCAATCCATAATTTATCTTTTATATCATCGTATACTAATGAAGTTATTGGTGCATCAATTAATCCAGTTATATGTTCAAAACGCCATTCATCTGTATTATTATTACTATTATATGTTTCAATCCATAATTTTGTTTCAGTACCAATAAATATTGTTTTATATTTATAACTCCATGCTAATGAAGTAACATTAACATTTATTTGATTAACAAATGCAATTATTTCAAATGTTTTAAGATTAAATGCATGTAAACCAGAATCTGTTCCTATATATAACCATTGCATATATTCAAAATCTTCTATAAATAAAGCAGATAAAATTTTTTTTGTATTTTTTAATATAATAGATGGAAAAGATATTTTTTTAATAACCATACATGATTTTACATCATATTGATCACATAAAATTAAATCAAGACCATTTGGAGATATAATTGCAGCTGTATAATTTTCTAAAGTATTTTTATTATGAGAAGTAACTAAAAAACTTTCGGTATTGTTTATATGTATATTAGGTAAAATAATTAAACTTCCATTATCAGTTATTGACATATAACACATTTGAAATTGTTCATTTGTTGAATTAACTTTTTCTCTTTCAATTAATAACCAAACACCATCTGATGATTGAATATGATATTGTGGTAATGATACAACTTGCCATGAAAATTTAATATTATCCAATACAGGCCACCAAGCAGATTCATTTGAATATGAAGAAAATAAATAACGATCAGCAATAACTTGTTCATATTCATTATCAATAATTGATTTTGTTTCTAATGAAATTTTTTGCGATAGAATTATTTTATTTTCAAATAATATTAAACATATAATAAACCATATATTTAATAGTTTCATTCTAAAATATTATTTTTTTTGAATAAATAAGATAATGAATCACAGTAATTAACTAATAAATGGTCAAAAATGCCTATTGATTTCTAATTCATTAGAATGTATTTCGAATGAGTAAAAACCAGAATTATGTATACTTTCTGAATATGTGCTGAGAAATGTTCTGTTTACTATTGTTTCAGAACGATCGAAGTCAATCGTTTTCTGAAGGGAACACTAACTCTACCAGAGACCGTCACAGGGCACGACACCCTGCAGGGCTTATATAATGACTTCAATTATGAGAACGACACAAAAAAGTAGCGAAATCATATTACAATTAATGTCCTTTTTTACTATCGATCTATTCGAATGATCCTATGAACCATCCGTCTACGATCTAATTTAGACTTAATTTTTATTTTTAAAGCTCTTTTCGAACTCTTTTCAATAAAAAGATGAAAATGGTGATGTTTTAATCAAAAACAGGTGATACCACTAGACCGATTTCTCGGTATTTTTCTAAGTAGATACGTACTAATCTCGATTTGTGATTGATTATCAATATTCAATCAAGTGAGGAACCAAGATTCTAAAGTATTTAGTATAAGGAGTAGAGATTCCCTTCGTACTATTTGAGATAGGCGATTTGAATGTGATCAGTCCTCAATTTGTTTTTTTAATAGAAAAAAAATAGTAGGGCAAACTGTTTTGGTCTGTCCTGCCCTGTGACGATCTCTGAACTCTACAAAATATAATATTCAACTAATAATGGAAGGTGGCGTACTATCACCGAAGGAGATTGAACATGTTTGGGTGGAATGAAAGGTCTCACTGTTAAACTGATAAATTTAAAATATTACGTGCCTATAGAATACCTAGAGCAAGTATTTTGAATTTTTTTTTTTAATAATAAACATCGTTAACATACCTCTAAAGAATGACTTAAATGTAAAATAAAATTTCAGATGTTTGTTGAATATTAGATAAAAAAGATAAGATTTTATCATTTAAAAACTTATTTTGCTTAATAAAAGTACCTGAAATACAATAGATATGTCTTTACATTTTTTTTTCTATAGTGTCCAATATTATCATTCAAAAAAAAAAAAACATGAAAAAAATATTATTTAATCCATTTATCATAAGCAAGTATACGTGATTGAATATGTAAAAAATCATTTGTACTATATTTAAGTTTAATAAAAACAATTTCAAATGGATCTAATGAAATTCCATCAACTTGTTTATCTGATGTTGGATTTCGTAGATTATTACAATTTCTATGTCCATCTCGACGAAAATCAATTCCTTGATATTTTTTCATAAGTGAATTTATTGTAAAACCAGCTTGAAACATAACTTGACTTGCTGGAATTTCTGCTTGATATATTGAATCAACTTGAGTTTTATGACATGAAAATATAAATTCATCTTTAAGTAGAATAGAAAGACCTTGTTTATCAGTTACCCAAAAATAACTTTGGACATGTGCACTACCTTGACAATTTATTGTTGGTCCAACAAGTTTTGTATAATTATTAATAAGTTTAGTAAATGCATAATACCATTCATCATATGAATAATATGATACTAAATATGGACCACGAACTGATGAATTTAAAAAAATAAAATATTTATAATTATTTATATTTATAAAACCATTTGAAAGAAACCAACCAATAGTACCTATATCATAACATTTATTTTCATGTTGAATATAATGTGCATATGATGGAAGTTTTGGTAGATTATCTTCTTTAACATATGTTGAATTTATTTGTTGAAGAATTATATAATAATCAACATTATATGTTTTATTTACTGCTATACGTATAAAATATTCTAAATTTGATTTACTTAATAAATGAGTATCAGCATAGACATAAACTACAAGTACACGAGCAGAATTATTAATTATTTTAATAAATGATGAATTAGATTTTGGTGAAATTAATTGAGATGATAATGTTATATAACTAATACTAATTATACATATTATAATTGTTAGTTTTATAATATGTTCATATATTTTAATAATTATTTTTTTTAACATTAATTGAGTTAAATTGTTAGTCTTCATTGTGAATAAATCATTTATCTAAAACACAAAATTTGATTAATTTAACTTTAATTTTTATTTATTAATCACATCATTTAAGTTTATACTATAGAACTCTATAATATTCTTAACAATATTCTGACATTATTTTATGATTATAGTTAATTATTTATTCTCAGGAATTCGGTTATCATTTTATGAGACTCAAATTCATCCATGAAAATGTCTTGAATGTTTAAAAAATATCTGGCATAACTTTTATCGATGAAATGCCAAGAATAATAATGAATACTTGAGAAATTCATTACCTGTAACTTCTTAAATGTTCAACGATAGTTAAATGCAACTGAAACTCATTAATTAATTTTTTTATTCATATTCTTCACTATTTATACTTATTGATGACTGCTAGTTTTATTTACTCATTTCTTCTATGCTCTCTACTTTTTATTCAATATACATTGATAGATCTTTGTTTATCTTCTGCCATTGTACACTGGCAGTGTGGATCGTATTTAATTATCTATTCATTACAGATCGTGATAGATATAACCAGAAAATCGAAGTTTAATACCAAATTGTTGTAAAACATCAGTGAATTTAAACTCATTAGATCATATTACAATCAACATCTTTCGTTGTAGATATGTAGTAATTTAGAAAACTGACATATGGTGTTCTAAATATTCTTATTGACAATACAAAGCAGTGTTCGATATTGCCATACACTTCGATGTTTCTTTTAGATTATGTTTTAAAAAGGCATTTAGTCTCTGAAAAAACTCGCTTTGATTGACCAAAGAGAATTTTGAATCTCGGATCGGGTCACGAAAAATTGACTCATGTCGGACAGTGATATAAAGATTTTTATAATCTCACAAATTAAATTTTTTGACTTTTTATAATGAATTTCAGTGCTTTTGATTTTTCTTTGTACATTGTAGAACTTTTCAGGCTGCATCGTTTGATGTATTTTGCTCTTTTTAAATAAATAATTTTGAATAGTAATTAAGAAAAAAAACAAGACTCACACATTTACCATATATGTAAAAAATAACAAAGTCATCTACATGTTATTCATATTAAAAGCAAGAAAATGTAAAATTTTTTTTGAAAAATAAAGAAAAACAAATATAAATCATCAAGTGTACAAGCATGTCATGTTTAAAGCAACCATTTGTTCATTCATTTCTATTGTATTAACCCCTTCTTAACATTTCTACATAATCAATCTGATATATATTCAAATAAGATATATTAGAAATTGGTTTTATTTCAATTTGTTTTCAATTGATAATTATTTTTTAATGTATTTATTGTAACTGTGTATCGACAGATGCCACTGAAACTGGACAAACAATCTTTCGTTTTTTTTTTAATGTATTCTTTTGTATTAAATCAAAATATTGAAAAAAAACTGAAATGAATATTTTACTTCTATTTCTTATTATAAAGAAATTCATTCATATAAAGAATTTTTTGTTCTGTATCGAACTTTCTTTTCGTATAATTTATGATAATTTATTAAAAAATTCTTAAATTTAATATCATAAACAATAAGATTGACGATCATGTAGCTTTTTATTATGTTAAATTTAACTCCCATTAAATGATTTCTTGTACCTCTATGAGAATTTGAATTACTTACAAAATATTCCCACATGCTATTTTACAGAATTATTATGGATATTGATGCATGCGGTTTTTTTTTCTGTTCTCTTGTACACAATCTCTCATCCATCATTACTTTCTTAACATTATTTTGTGTTGTTTTTCTCATTGGTAGTACAGAGACTCTTCCTATTACACATCGGAGAAAAAAAGAAGGAAGAAAAAACACAAGGTTAAGTATGCTTTATTGTGGTAGTTGTTTTCAAAATAATGGGGAAAAAAGATATTCGAGTCATTCTCACTAAAACATTATTATTATTATTTTTGTTTTTTTAACATCGAATATAAACTTAAATTTGACAGGTAATGTACTGTATTGGCTAGTTTTTGACGACATCTGTAGATTTATAGTCAAATGTCTATTATTAACCGTCCCATTCTAAAATAAAAGTCAGACATAGATTTAATATCAACTTGTAAATTCTTCTTCTTTTCTTATCTTTTGGTTTTTTTTTGTTATAAAACTAAACAGCTGTCATATTCATCAGAATTATAGTTCACGAGTTGAGTGTTGCAATTACTTTTTTTTTTCTATTCTTGATAAGAATTTTTTTATCAGAATTTTTTTTTATATTTTATGTCAGTCTTGATTTAATAGTCTTGTAGATTAGATGAAGGATACTTTTGCAAAAATGTCGTTGTGGTTATGTGGTATATTTTTATATGTTTGCTGTAAAAATAAAGTTTAGAGAGTGAGATTTATAATGTAAGTAATATAACCTTTACCGACAGAATATTCGATCTGGCCATATAAATTCAATATTTCGTGAGTATTTGTCTTGTAATAGTAATATATCATTTTTTTTTTGACAATATAATAATTACTTGAATAAATTTTAGCGCATATATAAAACCTTTTAGTGAGAAAATGAGTGAATCTGCAAGTAATACCTCTAAAGAGCATTCAAGTCATTAGAACATTCAATGTTAGAGGTAATTAGTTGTTAATTCTCCTTTGTAGAACTCTTATATATTGTATTACTATATAGTATTATTTATTAATGGTAAACAGTAAAAAAAATAGTGACGCTGTCACTTGCGAATAGTTGACAGTAGAGAAACAAATTTTTTTTTATTTGTTTTTCATTTGCAGCTATGAAAACAAAGTATTCTGGCATATCTTCGTGGAAATATATGCATGTCTATGGCTAAGAAACAGACACCATTTTTTCTCTTGCGCTGTGAAGAACTTCAGTAGAAACAGGTGGATATTCGATGTTTTTTGGTTCCCAATAGATTTCATTTGTTTAGAAATAAGCATATATAAATCAAAAAATTGTTTCGAAGGTAATAAAAGTATTTTAACGTGCTGATTCGAAATACCATCTTGGTTTTTTTTCACAGTGTAACGCGAATGTCTATAACCAGATACCTTGGATTTTTGAACATCCTATAATATAGTCTAGGGAATATTTTATAAATGTGCACTACTATCATAAGTTGGACGTATATGTAGGAACATCTGGTAAAAATGCATGTTCAATCGGATGTTATTCG
The DNA here is from genome assembly GCA_022393335.1 of Macrotrachela quadricornifera. Classification (NCBI taxonomy): domain Eukaryota; kingdom Metazoa; phylum Rotifera; class Eurotatoria; order Philodinida; family Philodinidae; genus Macrotrachela; species Macrotrachela quadricornifera. The sequence goes on from JAJEKB010019997.1 coordinate 6,826, forward strand.
TTGGTAGCATTGACAACATACAGAACGCTATGTTTTCAGATAGATTTTAAAGTTGAAGTTCCTTTGTTTCTTACTCTATTTTAAATTCGATTTGAATCCCTTTCTTAAACATAAGAATCTTGAGGGTGAGGGTGTTAGGGTGTGGGTGTTTGCTTTAACTTCACCCATTTACACCCACACCCCTCATCCTTAAGAGATGATTACTAATGAAACAATTGGGGTTGAAAAGAGCAGTTATTTGTTGTGTATAAGAAATGAATATTAAATAAAAAGCAAATCAATTACTTTATTATAGTAATATTTTATTCAATGACAAACAAAATACTAGTTGTTAAAGAACCAAATTCTAGCTAAGTTTATAGTTAGAACGGATATGAAATTTTAATAGTTATAATGAATTATCTTCTTTTTAGATTATTTAATTCTTTAAGAAAGAGTTAGTTAAATGGATTATGTTAACACAAATTTTGAAAATTCAGTAAGTTCGTTTTATGATATCGAAATCAAATCAGAATCAATTATTTATTAAAAAGGATAATAGTGAACACACATATGTTAATATTCATGGCTCTCTAGACACAGAAAACAGTGACCTACAGAACGCGGACCTTCTTTTGGGACGACTTCCCGATCCACCAAGTTCTAGTGACGGTAATTATTATGTTTTATACAATGATTATTTTCTATATGATCATTCTATTTCTTTGTTTTAAGAAGAAAGTGAATTAGTATTAGATCATCCAGCATGTCAATTTCAAACAGGTAAATTGAAAAAAATATGTCATATTCACAATAAAATTGTTTGATGATATCTGTAATATAGATAAACCATGGCTTGATTGTCAATATCATGATATTAATCAAACATCAATTAAGAAGCCGGATGAAGTTGAAAATGAGCTGGAAGATCCACCTAATGATTATGATAAAGAAATTCTGAATAAGATTCATGGCTCAATGATTGGAATGGCCATAGGTGATGCTTTAGGTGCTCATGTTGAATTTCGACCTCGTGAATATTTACTGTCAAATCCAGTAGAAGATTTTGAAGGTGGTGGTACATGGGGTCTCGATAAAGGACAAGTAAAATATTTTATTCTTATTTTTTAACATTAATCAAAAGGAAGGAGTATTCCTTCAAGATAAATATTTCTAACTGATTAAACTAATTTTTTTTATTAATAAATTTTTAAAAAAACGTATATTTTAGTTCACCGATGATACATCTATGGCACTTTGTTTAGCCAATTCATTGATTGCTCGTCGAGATTTTGTTCCTTATGATCAATTAGTTCGTTATAATTGGTGGTATATGAAAGGATATATGTCTTCAACAGGACAATGTTTTGATATTGGTGCAGCTACTAGTCAATCATTACGTGAATTTGCACGACGACAAAAAGTATTTGCTGAAGATAATCATATTCCATTATCACAATTAGATTTTCTTTCCGATATTGATCTTCTTAACCAATTTGATGCATTTTGCAGTGAAGATGGTGTAGCTGGTAATGGAGCTTTAATGCGTCTTACCCCTGTTCCACTTTTCTTCTACAAAAATCCAATTGAAGCTGTAGAATTTTCTGGTATTAGTGGACAAATTACTCATGGTGATCAGAAAGCATATGATGCCTGTCGTTACTACGGCGCACTCATTGTTGCTGCTCTACAAGGTGAAAAAAAAAGTCAACTATTGGACAAAAATTTTTATTCCAATCATCAAAAATGGTTCAATAACAAACCTCTTCATCCAGATATTATGGAAATTGCTGAAGGATCTTATCAAAAAGAAGGAGGATATGATGAAGGTATTCGAGGCAAAGGATATATTGTTAAAGCACTTGAAGCTGCTTTATGGGCTTTTTGGTCCGATAAAGATTCTTTTAGAACAGGCGCTCTTGCTGCTGTTAATCTGGGTGACGATACAGATACAACAGCAGCTATCTATGGACAATTAGCTGGTGCTTATTATGGATCTAATAATCTGCCTTCGGAATGGAGTGAACAAGTTTATGCTAAAAAATTCATTGAGACATTAAGTAAATGGATCGCTTATGAAGGACAAATAAGACAATCGGAAAAATCTTCTTCACCACCTACTCCGCTGACTCCAAAATTGCCAGAATATCCTAGAACGATATCATCTTCTTCAGAGAAGCCCACTACATATTCACATACGCTCGATGAAGTACCCGACTTTTCATCGACATCATCGTTAGAATCTGACAAAATGTTTACAAATAAGTCATCATATAAATTTGAATCCTATCAAGATAATCAAAATCCTTCCATAATTTCGATCAATAGACAATCGATGACAACTTCAAAGACAACAGAATTACCAAGTAATACTACAGGTTTAAATACAGGAGGAACTAATGCTGTTAACATATCTTATTCTTCGCAAACGAACACAAACAGAGGATCTACAAATAAACGTAAGCGGCATTTATCTAAATAACTGAATATTAAAATTTTTATGTTTCATGATTTCAACTGATTTTTTTTCTTATAATATTATCATTTATTTGATATTAAAATACAAGGATACATTTATCTATTATTCTAGAATTCAATCTTGATAAAAATTTATTGGCATGGACAATCAATGATGTTTGCTATTGGGTTCAATCATTCGGTGAAAATTATACAACTTATGTTGAAAGTTTTAGAAAAGATACCATTGATGGATTTCGTCTTTACAACTTTGTCAATAATGACAGACTCATATATTATGGAGTTAAAAATGAGGATCATCGACAAACGATTCTCGGTGGTATTGAACAATTGAGAAGAAATTTTCGACGCGCCAATTTTCGTAATTAAAATGTCTAATTGATATACTTTCTTCTATTTCTACGAAAAATCTATGCAAAATATAAAACGTTTATAGTCTATATTTTACTTAAAAAATATGCTTGATAATAGTTTTTTAAAGTTAATATCGAATTTAAAAATTGAATGATAAATTTAACTAATAGAAAAATTAAATAAATACGATCAAATAATTCTACTTTTAAAATTTGACTTATCATTAAATAAGATATAACTATCCTTTTGCAACAACAAAAATCTATCTTATGACTCAATCAATTGGTAAATATAACGTTATTTTAATGTACTTTGACGAAAAAATCAATTAGTTAGATTCAAGTAGCAGAGTAACATATATATAAACATTAAACAATTGAGAAACCAAAAAATAAAACATGCAAAACTTCGTTTTTTGTATGTTTAGTCACAACTTAAATGTCTTGATTTGATCTTTAATATTGCAAATCTTACTGCTCAATTATTTGTTTGATTTTCTATTTATATTTATCAATTGATAGTAAAACTGAAATTCATTGATTCGTTTATTGTAAAAACAATCTTTTGTTCATATAAATAAGTAAAAGATAGAATAAGTAGAATATCGATGCTGCTAATTTTGACGAATCTATCAATTCCCAAAACAATTTTCCTGATAATTCCAAGGAGAACAAAGTAACTACTTATCAGATATTGCATCAGAGTTATGATTGAGTTTTAATATGCTTATCGATTTTGGAAATTTACATTGACAGATTGATTCAATTGTTTTTGATAGTTTTTTTAAAGTCTATTGTATTTACGCAGAACATTGGAGGTTTTTATTTTGATATAGTTAAATAGAACATCAAAAAGTACCTAAAATGTTTTTTTTTTCATCTAGTAATTTTCAGGTAATGTTTTTTTGATAATTATTATTCACTATGATGTTAAAGCTTATTATTTTTAAAAAAAATAGTAGACCAATTATCTCTATATCGAACTACATGTTTTTGTCAATGGACGTATATCATGCTCCTCGTATAAACGTTGTGCATTTCTCAAGAACCTGTTTTCCTATACATGATTTTCGGCTTTTTTTCTGAGAAATTTTGATCTTTTGAATATCTAACTTCTTCTTCTTCCAAATGTAGCTAGAAAGGGAATTGATTTCTCTATCGATCTACGTAGTTTCCATTAAATTTATGTCGGATCTTATTACATAATTATCTAAAACATTATTGTTTCATATAAAATCGATTATATTGTAGTTAGATTCGTTTTTAACGTTAATTGATTCAGTAAACTTCATTTTCGGAGTATTATCTTTGGTAAAAAATGGAATTTAGTCATGAGCATACTACTATTCCGATTTAGTATGAAGAAAAATAATGTATTATTTGCATCATATATTTAATGCAATGATTAATGGTTACCCATGTCACGAATACCGGATCACTTTTAGCGGTAAACTGTCGATTCATTTAATGTTATTTATTATTTAATAGAAACAAACATCAAAATAATGCCACATTCAACACATTTGATACTTTATAGTAATTCTATAGAACGTCATTTATTTACAATTTTATTTCATCTTATTAAAAATTGTATAGAGTAATCTTAAGTAAATAATACAATATATAATTTATGTTGAAAGAAATTTTTTTTCATAATCTTAATAGATTTGTTTATCCATTTGTGTTTCTAAGTGAAATTCATTTAAAGAATATGAATTTCGACCTTGTTTTCCTTGAGGATTATTAATTAACCATGTACGCATTGCTTCTTCAAATTCATTAGTCCATTTTAAAAAATCAAAATGATCATATATTCGATGTACAGTACTAATTAGATCTTTCATTAAATCTTCATATTGAACATCAAAAATATTATTTGAACATAATTTTCGACTACGAAATTCCATTAAACAATCAATGCAAGTATCAATTAATGTTGGAGCTATTTCAATCGTCATTGTTTTTAAATTATTTGAATCATGTTTATTATAAAAACCATAAGCAATAGCATAACAAAGACGATATAATGATGGTATAAGCTGATCAAGATGACGATGAGACATAATAATTGATGCATTCAGATAGTATTTTAGTAGTGTATCAATCCATAATGTATGTATTGGAGTTTTTAATTGCCAATGTGTTTGAGGTGGATCATAATCATGTAACATTTGTAAAACAGTTTGATGATAATGATAAGCAGCATCTTTATTTTGTGGATTGATATACCATTTAAGAGCATCTTTATCTTTAAGAGCAAAAATGAGATAGTGGAATCTAAATCCGGCTTCATATAGTAATGTTGAATCTTCTTCATAAGGAAATATAGCATATGATGAAGAAGTACTTCTTCGATATCTTTTTATATTACATCCAGCACTTTCAAATAATTTTTTATCAAAATCTGTTTCAAGTTTTGTTCGACGTTCATATTCATTAGTATTTGATCGTAATATTGGTGGAATTGGTTGTATTGACATATCAGTTATACGAGGAGCACGACCTAATGGATCACAAGCCATAAGATTATGTAATAATGTGGTACCACTACGTGGTAAACCACAAATAACAATCATTGGAAATTTTTTAATTTCTTGTTTTGTTTCTAATGGTTTTGTTAATAAATAATTGAATACATTTTTAACATTATTATGACTTCGAATAATCTTTGAACAGATAATATTCTTTTCTCCAGATGAGAGTAGATTATTATTCAATATTCTATGACCAATATAATTTAAACTTTCGAAAATTTCTTTAAAAAAAGGAAAAAGATGTTTAGCTTCATTAGTTAAATCATCTTCAGTTAGATTGAAATCAACAGAAGCATTTGTTTCTTCACTTTTTGTAATAGTCATTATCGTCAAACCAAGAAATATTTTGTTAAGAATTATCTTTTATTATCGTCTATATATACAATAGAATCAACTGTGTAATAGACGATTAAATGAGTGAACCGTGTCATGAATGATTTATTTAATGATAAAAATAATTTTTTATTGGGGTGTAGATTATAACACGATGACCGTTACACATCACTAATTCTTTTTATGAATTCTTCATTCATGTTGACCATAAAGATATTTCTTCCTTTTCTCTTGTGAAACTACGATATAAGAGTATATATTCATAATGAGAATCAGTCAATAGAGAAAATATCCTTTTGATTATGATATTTTCGAGATATTTATTTCTCAATAAAATCTAATATACAAAATAAATAATATTGATTGAATATATGGTTAAATATGTGTCTAATTGGTAATTCGAGATTGTCAATTTAGCAGAATGTTTACATAAGTTAGGTTTTATACCAACAGGATACGTATAAAATAGATTGTAATGATACAATTAACCTGCAGCATTATGGTCCTGCACAAAAATCATCAAATTTAGGTTATTGATGAGAAAAATAGATCTTATCCTATCAATCATGAACATTGTTGTGATTAATATTTACAGTCTATATATATGCAGCTAGCTCACAATTGTATGTAATGAATGTTTAAATAAATAAATGTGTAAAGTACGGATTGAATTCTGAGTGTCATATGTACTGCAAAAAGTGAAAATAATTGTCCTCCTATAATATAGGACTTGAGGACGTAAGTATGCTCCCAGAAGATTGACCTTAAGGACTTAAGGGTACCTCTCTCCCGTCCCCAGTAACCGGAATAGGTCAATATTGGCATAGAAAAGCACGAAATACAATGATATTTTTTGCTGTAATTCAGCTATTTCTTGATGAATCATTCTCATATTTGAACTGGACCAAGATATTGATGAGACAATTTTGTATACAACATTTCAGCTCAATCAGATGTAGTTTTCAAGAGTTATCATGTAAACGAACATGCTGACCGATTGTATAGTGTATTCACTTTTTGAGTAGACAAAAATGAATTGTTTTCGTAATATTCAAATGTTGGCAAATGTTATTCCTTGTTAGTCTTCACTCATGGACAGTAGGAATTTTTTTAAATACTTTTCTATTAATGTTTCTACTTGTAATTCGTCATATATGTGTGTATACGCACGATAGAATTAATCAGAAGTTTATAAAATAATATTATTCAAAATAATTCACATATATATAATTGTTAACAAATAAACTTTATTATTTTTCATATGAATAAAGAAAATAAATAAAACATTCTAAAATAACTATTTAAAAAATTGATCTTGATTCTATGATAAGATAAAAATGTTTTACACTAAATAATATTATTTATAGAAATAAGTTTTGAACTAAAGCACAAATATTATATGTTAGATTATTTTACTATACAGCTAATCAATAATGTTGTTTGTTCTAAAAACCGGCATATTCTTCTAAATATGTATTCAAATCCAAATCTTTACTTTTTGACACATCTGAATACCTAAGAACATTAACTCATAGTTCACTATACTATGTATTTTAAAGTATAATAAAATAACATATTCTAATAAAAATTTTCTTTCTTTTTTTCTTGGAATTACACAACAATGCATCAATAAATTGCATGTACTTTTTTCAATTATAGAATAGTAAATAAAATTCAAGTGAAATTTTAATTTTCGAAAAAAATCTGTCATGATTTCTGTAGATATAAGATATCATTAATTATGATGGAGCAATATATATTGATTCTATTATTTTTGGTATATACAATCTTGTTTTTATTTCTTTTCATTTGTGTGGATGAGTGAAATCTTATAGAAGAAAAAAAAAAGAAAAAATGAAATTCATATAAATTATACTGTTAAAAATCCTTTCCCATAAAAAAATCATATAGAGTCTCCAACATATATAGAAAAATATGGAATCATCTCCTAACGATTTAGTACCTCTTAAACTTGATACACATACCAAAAGGCATAGTAATATCATTTCTGCCAGTCGCAATGAATCTCGATTAGCAAAGAACAACAACGTCAATAATCTTGAAGGAAAAAAAAATGAAAATCCATCCAAACACATCAAAGTTATTCGTCTTACTCGAAATGAACATCAAAGGGTTCAATCTCATCCTCCAAGAAGAAAATCTCTCGATACTTTAAGTAACATCAATGTTGAACGCATAAGAAAAGAAGAAAAATTTCCTTCTCAAAATAATTCCATTAATAATTCTATCGATATGAAAACAATTCCATCTCATGAAAATGATATTGACGATGAAACAAAAGCTTACTCTCCATTTAAATATGACGATAACATCGATATTACTAGTATAAATGAACCAAAGCCTCAATCAGCTATCAGTAACAGTCGCGATGCTATTCGTTCACCATCGGTTAATTATATTAGTTTTTTTTTCAAGTTTTTTTTAAATTTGTCTATTAACTTATAGGAAATTTCAGTAGGTCGTATGAACAGTGGTCAAAATAGAATATTACCAGTGAACGAACGCTCATCAACTGGTAATATTCAAGATCTAATAGATCAAACCAAAAAGAAAAAAACGTAAGCAACATATGAAAAGTCACTTTTTTTCTGATTATGAATTCAGTAAAAAGGATGATTGCTTAGATTTAATCATAGATTTCTTCAAAAGTGAAATATATTTTATGATAGTTATTTACTTCATAAAATAAATACCTTAACAAATTATAATAATACATTAAACAACAATATAAAATTCTGAAAAGAGTTTACTTTATTAAAAAGATGATAAGTGTACTATATAAAGAATGAAGAAGAAGGAGATAAAACTTTCTGAAAAATATTAGTCAGTTCTAAGTTATTTCATACAACTATTGCATACAATATCATATATTATCGTATTCATATATCTCTCGTCAATAGGAACTGTGACTTTTTCTTTCTTCTTTAAAAAAAATTATATAATTTATATTTTTGAAAGTACTACCCGGTATTATAGTTAATAAAGAAAAAGGAATATTTTTTTCTTACAACGATTTTTAGAGTTATTGAATCATGAATGGCTTAGCAAAATCAGAAAGATGTTAATATAAGTTATCAATTGAATGGTATTATATGACAGTTAATTATAAATTTCAGACAATTAAAGAAAAATAAGTTATACCATGCAGATGGTCCATCCGTGGTATGATATAAATACCGTTCCTATAAGGATCACTGTTTTTCAGATCAAAAAAAAAAAATGAAATTTGGCTGTTTATATATTGTATTGTTCGATTTGAATTGATATTTGAACACTAAAAGCTCATTTTCGTCTACATATGATTAACTCTTAGGAATATTTCTTTTTTTTTTTACTTTAGTAGAAAAAATGTTCTTCGTCGACGTTGTTGCATTCTTTGTCTGGGCATTACTTTAGCACTTCTCTTAGCTGGAATTCTTGCTACAATACTTGCTTTACTATTAAGTTTGTATATTTTGTTAGTTCATCAATACTTGCTTAATTATACTTTCAATATAGGACAGTCAAGCACCTCGTCAACATCATCAACTATAACTACAAGTATAACAAAAAATGGAACAAGTATGTCGATTATATTTTTATTCTATAAAATTCTATACTAGGAGATGTTTTCTTTTTCATACATATCAAACAATACATAAGTTCATATAAAATATTCCTGTCTCGAAATGATCTGATTCAGAGTATGACTTCAATAGTAAAGTGATAAAATTTGTTTGATGATATGAATATTTATAATGAAATCTTTAACTCTAGATTAAAGATAATTATTAAATATCCATAACTTCAACTTTTTTTTGCAAAATAAAATTTCTCAAGTCTTTATTTTCTATCTTAATCCGATAATATACTAAGTGAATTCATATTAATTTGATTGTTTGTAGACGTAAGTACAACATCAACCTTAACATTAACTAGTTCCACAACAACAACCGAGACTAGTAAGTCCTTAATGAAATATGATTCATCTTTAATTTTGAAAATTTGTTTCAGCATCAGTTTGTACATCAACTGGGTATGGAACTTTATTATCTTTGAATGAAACAAATCCATCTGGATCTGTATGGACCCATTATCAATTCAATTTTACAGCGACAAAT